>CM034357.1:14307028-14512776 GCA_019925275.1 Mytilus edulis
TGAAGCGATTCGATGAAATTTTATAGGAGTTATCTATCTTTACGGAATAAATTTGTCGGTATGTTTTTTTAACTCATAAACCGTTAACCGTATAACCCTGGAATGTTTTTATTTGAGTCCCCTGGGTCTTAACTTAGAAAATTAGGTCAAGGTCAAAGGTCAAGGTCATATTTTAGATTTTCATATCTCTTTGATTTCCCTATAATTCTTGAATGGTTATAGATACAGAAAATTTAAGCAGTGAAAAATGTTAAATACTTCAAGGGGCAACTTTTTCACATTATGACTATATTGATTTTACCATCATGTAAGGGACATAACTCCCATCGATGGTTTTTAAAAAGCCATTTTTAGGCAAAACTCTTAAACAAAAGGTCCTTGACCCATAGGGTCTTTTGCAATGACCTTGTGGAGCAATGACCTTGACGAAGGTGACAAGGTCAAAGGTCAAGGTCATCAAATTATGTGGTTTTGGCACTATTTAAACAGTTTTATGTGTGTTTGAATTTCAACCAACCAACCAACCAACCAACCAACCAACCAACCAATCAATCAATCAATCAATCAATGCATGTTTCCGTTTCATGTGTTAAATACGGGATCCAAGATGTTTTTTTTCAGCTTGTTTAAATTGAGCCTATCCAACGTGTTTAACCAGCCAACGTGTTTAACCAATATGTTTAACCAACGTGTTTAACCAATATGTTTAACCAACGTGTTTAACCAACCAACCAACCAATCAATCAACCAATCAATCAATCAATCAATGCATGTTTCCGTTTCATGTGTTAAATACGGGATCCAATTTTGAGCCTATCCAATGTGTTTAACCAACGTGTTTAACCAACCAACCAACCAACCAACCAATCAATCAATCAATGCATGTTTCCGTTTCATGTGTTAAATACGGGATCCGAGATGGTTTTTTTTCGTTCGTTAAAATTGAGCCTATCAAACGTGTTTAACCAGCCAACGTGTTTAAACTACGTGTTTAACCAACATGTTTACAACGTGTTTAACCAACCAACCAACCAACCAATAAATCAATGCATGTTTCCGTTTCATGTGTTAAATACGGGATCCAAGATGTTTTTTTTTCGCTTGTTTAAATTGAGCCTATCAAACGTGTTTAACCAGCCAACGTGTTTAAACTACGTGTTTAACCAACATGTTTACAACGTGTTTAACCAACCAACCAACCAACCAATAAATCAATGCATGTTTCCGTTTCATGTGTTAAATACGGGATCCGAGATGTTTTTTTTTCGCTCGTTAAAATTGAGCCTATCAAACGTGTTTAACCAGCCAACGTGTTTAAACTACGTGTTTAACCAACATGTTTACAACGTGTTTACCCAACCAACCAACCAACCAACCAACCAACCAACCAACCAACCAATAACATGTTTCCGTTTCATGTGTTAAATACGGGATCCAAGATGTTTTTTTTTTTCGCTTGTTTAAATTGAGCCTATCAAACGTGTTTAACCAGCCAACGTGTTTAACCAACGTGTTTAACCAACATGTTTAACCAACGTGTTTAACCAACCAACCAACCAACCAACCAATCAACCAATCAATGCATGTTTCCGTTTCATGTGTTAAAAACGGGATCCAAGATGGTTTTTTTTTCGCTTGTTTAAATTGAGCCTATCCAACGTGTTTAACCAGCGAACGTGTTTAACCAACGTGTTTAACCAACATGTTTAACCAACGTGTTTAACCAACCAACCAACCAATCAATCACTTAATGTACGTTTCCGTGTCATGCGTTTAATACGGGATGCAAGGTCTCTTGAGGTTTTTTTCCCTTGTTCTAAGTGACCCTATCAAACGTGTTTAATCAACCAACCAACAAACCAACCAACCAACCAATCAATCAACCAACTTATCAATCAATCAATATGTATGACTGTTTATTTATGACAGTATATTGAAGGAACAAACTCTCAATTATTCAAGAAAATTTTTATTTTATTATTGTTCTTACATCTCTTCTGAAAAAAAATCCACATATTCTCTGAAACTACAAGTCCAATCGACCTGAAAATTTGCAGTCAGCAGGGCATACATGTACTGCAGGTTCATAAAAAAACTTTTTGCAGACATCTCTCAAGACTTTTCCTAGAAAAAAAAAATGGCAATGCCGTAAAAATCGCTTGCTAGGTCCGTAAATCTCAGTAAAAACCTACAATAAAATGTCCGCTCCGAGATTGAAATACTAATCTGTGTTACAAACAGGTGCTGAAAAATGGACATTATCAAAAAATAATTATCAAATGTGTTTTAAAGTTACACCGGATCGATTAAATCCAAAACATGCACTGCTGGTGAACTGTGATCAAAATGTCAATTTCCTACAATGACAAAAGAAATAACATTGTGTACATTCCATCTCTAGACATGTTGTCTGTTCAAGGTCCCGACCTAAAAAGAAATTAAAAGACTAAGTTTTTCTTAATATAAACCAGCGTCACGTGATGTCTCCTCAATCTTGCGCGCGCGCTGTATCTAAAATAAAAGAAAAACTTTCCAAACTAAACATGAAACTTCTCCGGTAACATAATAATATAGACCCTTTACAAAAACAAACAAACAAACAAATACCCCCCCCTTTTCCAAATCAATCAATAAAAAAAAAACAATTATCCATTCAGCAGAGGGGAAAGACTGCCTAACAATTGTTTTCAAAACAATTGCTTTATATTTTTTATTAGTTTTGTTTTGTTACCAATTCATAGCTTTCTGTTTGTCTGTTTGTCTTTTGGTATTTTAGTTAGTCTTCTTCATTTTTAGCCATGGCGTTGTCAGTTTATTTTCTATTTATGAGTTTGACTCTCCCTCTGGTATCTTTCGTCCCCCTTTCAAGGAATGCTTGTCAAATTTTGGTATTTTGTTAGTGGTGACGAAATAGAGAACAAGTATTTTATTTACGATTTTCACTTTTTACGTTCAGGAGTTATGCGTCTGTGATGATTTTTTGGTAAATAGGCACACAAAAAAACCAACTGATAATTCAAAGGGCCTTCGTTACCAAATTATGTTTTGATATTAGCTTTAAACTAATAACCGTCTTTTTCAGAAACAACTAAAAGATATAGTATACATTTGGTTTTACATTTTTTGAAACTTATAACTAATGAATACACAATACATTTTGTATTACATATTATGAGACATTTTTTTAGATTAATCAAACCTCAAAATTTATCAAAGGTCGCAATTTCGCTTATTGTATTAATTTTTGTATATTTGTCTTTCATTTAAAGTGACGCTAAAACCATTGAATGCAGAGATAACTGGTGTGACTAAGGATACTATATCTATCAGATGGGATCCACCAATTGACCCTGGTGGTCAGATACTTGCATACATAGGCTAGTGTTGAGACATGTGCCATAACATGTCAGCATGTAAGCTTGGCGGGTATTATTATTTTTATATTTACTCAAACCAAATTAACAAAAAGACTAAAGACAGAAAGTACCGATCATCGAGTTCTCAAAATAACTAAAGGCTAGGTCAAAGCAATTTCAGCTCACACATTTAATATGGTTTCAAGAATACTCACGTAGATTGATTTTTTTAAAACATTTCAGACTTACGTTAAAAAGAATTACCTTTATATTCCAATTGTATTTTTCAGAATACAAGTCATACAAGAACATGTGAAATCATAAACCAAATTATCGTTGAATTGAAAACGATGACAAACCAAACAATGAATTATATGATTTCCAACGTCAGTCCTTATATGAAATGTATGCAGTTAGAATACAAGCAGTAAGTTTTAAAGGTGCTGGTAATCCTTCAGATTTACAAACAAGAACTTCACAGGATAGTAAAAATTAATAATCCCATAATAGATAAATACAAATTAGTAAACAAGAATAAAAACAAAAGTGCAACTATTAATCGAAATTGATAATCAAGTACACAATCTGCACCAAACGCCTTTTTGTGATAAAAATTGTTTGTCGACAAAAAAAAAATAGATTACAACTATAAATCTCTACCACTCGTTCATCTGTTTGAACATTCGTTGTTTTTTATTCGAGTAAAAATTATAACTGCCAACAATTCACCAGGTTCATTATTTATTTCATATATTTCGTTATTGATTATATGTTATCATTAAAGTCTGATTTGTATTGTGTACATATTGGTTTTTATTATTTAATCATATCAACACTTTACAACATGTTTGTCATCTAGTTCCACAAAGACCGTTGAGTGTAAATTGTTTTGTTGTCAATTCAAGTGTTATAACTGTAACGTGGAATCAACCTGTACCAAGATCAGGAGTTACAACAATTAAAACAATTATATTAAAACATACGAAGTAATCCTTAATACTTATCCAGTATTCGTAAAATTTTTAAACATTTCTGGTAAGTATTTCACTATTAAAAAGAGAATGAAGTACTTATGTCAGTGAAAGAACTCTTCACAAGAGACCAAATTAACACCTATATTGATCCCCGTACGGTCTTTATCATTTTAAAGTTTCAAGCAGTTTTCAATATTCAATTTTGGTCGTTACATACATATAATTCAAATGTACTATAAACTATACAAATAATCTATACAAAAGGTTACCAAAAAGCCTGTAACTGGGACGAAAAAATATATAAGTTGATATGTGCTAACATTCAGTTGACATTGTCAAGCATTTAGTATGTTTGTTTCCTTGAAATTTAATTAGAGTTATACTATGACATAAAACATGAGTTAAAAATTGAGCTGGGCATTATGTCTTTTCACAGCCTTTATTACTTTTCTAAAGTTCTTAAAACACTAGTAATAGATTTGGTAGTTTTGTTGGGAAATATGTTTTCCCTCACAGAATTGTAAGTTAACAAACAGTAACATATTATTTGTAGGTTTTAACACACAAACTGTACAGATTTCAGAACTAGAGGCTTATTGAAACTGAACATTTTCAGTAGTGACAAACATAAGGAACAGTGAACAGTCTGAAATGTCAGCTGTGGTAACAACTAAACAAGATGGTGAATATGAGTTTTAAATAAGAAACAAGCTTTAGGTGTAATACCACCAAATCATGGTACGTCACATCCGGTTGCATACGAAAGTAGGTCTAAAAACATATTCCCTTGAATTTGACCATTGTAGGTAATTAATCCTACATTTTATTGCAGTAAAACTATTTCTGTGTCATAAACATATGTCTTGAGTATTTCAAAACATCATTATTTTTTATTTGTGATTTCTATAGAAAATTTTGTAATCTTGAGGTTACATGGTGACTAAACCTTGTCCACAGATAGAATAAGGGGAGAAATTTGATTGGTTAACTTACAATGATGGTTATTTTCTTATATGCAATGAAATGTTATGTGAAACTTTTTCTATAGAACTGGACAGGATAAAACTTTACTCATGCCAAGTATTTCTTTATTTGAAACGAAGATAAATTCTGCACAATTTTTTTTAAAGTGCAAATTTAACAAAGACTAATAGGGGAAAATCAATGGTGGTATTACACCTAATATGGGAAGCTGTACACGCACCTATGGCCTTGTGAATAATCTCATGTGTTAACATGTCTTGCTATTTAAGTGAAATAATAGAAAAAATGAAATATTCTGAGTGGATTGAGTCTCCAAAACACATTTTATGAGAAAATTGTCTTGAAATAGGACTGTACCATGAATATTCAGTTGACAGAACAAGCCATACTAAGTGCATATATTTATTGTTTTGGAGGGGGGTGGGCTTTTTCTCCTTATTTCTTATATTTTGCTATGATATAACATTTTCCTAGGTAATACTTAAATAAATATATAGTTATAAGTAGATGAAATTATTTTTAATGTTGTAACGACAAGTTATTCACTAAAAGAGAAGCCTTTTATTTCCCTCTTTGGAACGCGGCGTAAATTTAATTTTTACGTAAGGACTTATTGAAACCTTCATGGAGACAGTAAACTTTTATATATGGATTGTTTATTCTGCTAAAATGCTTCAATTACTCATTTCTTATAACATTTCCACCATAAATGATTGAAAGTTACCCCAATATTTTTATTTATTGGCCTGAAAAGTTGAAATTTTGAGGAAATGAGAGGTATAAATTGACCCAAAGAGACCTTATAAAGAAGACAAAGAGGTTTATTAGTGGTATTTTATGTTCCTAAAATCATCTTGTGTATCATTTTCAACTGTTTGTAGGCAGATAAGATAGATATTTGATCATTTATTGGTCCACACTCTATTCTATCTTGATGCGGCTTGGTTTGGATTTGTCGAAGAAATTTTGCTCGAATCGCTGTAGATGTCGTCTTTCAATATACTAGATTTTTCTCAAACTATTGAACTGATTATGACAAAACTTGACAGAAATGCTTGAAATAACCAGTATTACAAAGGGAAAAAGTCACATTCAGTTTATTGAACAAAAAGGTCTTCTTTAGGTGTAATACCACCAAATCATGGTACGTCACATCCGGTTGCATACGAAAGTAGGTCTAAAAAAATATTCCCTTGAATTTGACCATTGTAGGTAATTAATCCTACATTTTATTGCAGTAAAACTATTTCTGTGTCATAAACATATGTCTTGGGTATTTCAAAACACCATTATTTTTTATTTGTGATTTCTATAGAAAATTTTGTAATCTTGAGGTTACATGGTGACTAAACCTTGTACACAGATAGAATAAGGGGAGAAATTTGATTGGTTAACTTACAATGATGGTTATTTTCTTATATGCAATGAAATGTTATGTGAAACTTTTTCTATAGAACTGGACAGGATAAAACTTTACTCATGCCAAGTATTTCTTTATTTGAAACGAAGATAAATTCTGCACAATTTTTTTAAAAGTGCAAATTTAACAAAGACTAATAGGGGAAAATCAATGGTGGTATTACACCTTTAGCTCACTTGTAAATGTATTTTAGGTTTAACTCATTATCTTATCAGCCTTATACATTACGGTAAGTTCAGAACTGTTCAAACAAGTCTTTGTATTCTGTTCAGTATTTTTAGTTCTGTTCATTTAAATGTTTAAGAAAACGCGTTTCATTTTCTATAGATATATAACAACCACTAAACAGTCTTTGCAAATACCGCACTGACCTAAAATGACAATTATTAAGTCTGAAAAATTGACAATAAGACTTGAAATGACAATCATTTGATTTTTAAAGCTTTAAGACTTTAACTTCAAAATGACCGTTTAGGATCAATATTTAATTAATAGTGCCTTTATATTTTAATAAGTATATAATCAGCCTCACACAAAACACAATCTCAATTTTTGAATGGTTAACATGACTGAAATATTTTTTTGAGGCCCCGCAACGAAGTTGTTGGTGCCATATCGTTTTACCCTTGTCCGTAATTCCGTCATTTCGTAATTCCGTCATTCCGTCATTCCGCAACAAACCGTTATACGGAGCTTTTTGTAAATGCCTTCAGATAATTGGCTGATTTTTGGTATGTGAGTTACTCATCATGAGTTACAGATCAAGTGTAAGTTTGGTTCCACTCCACTAATTTTGACCAAATTAAGGGTTTACAACTTTGAAAATTGTTGAAAATCACAGTCATACGGACATTTTTCTTTACGCCTCCTGAAAGTGAGACTACCATCATGTTTTTGTCCACATGTATTATTGAAATTGCAGATTTTTCAACTTTCTGAGACGGGGCCATTCGTGTCTTTTTGACACATCTAGTCTGTGTTTCAATGCACGGTTTTAATCTTCACTACTTTTGTAATTATACGGTTTTTGGTATTGATTTTGTTATGGATGTACAGCTAATATATTTACAACAATGCAGGTTTCCTGGCAACAGCCATCATTACGAGAAAAGAACGGAATCATCAGCATAAGTTAAGCCATAACATCAGTGGGGTATGTGAAGTACACTTTAAAAACTTCATTGTATTATATACAGTCCCCAAAAGTTAAGCACCACCAATTTTATTGGATCGAACCTTTTTTTTTTCATTTCGAAAAAGAGAAAACATTCATATAGCATATTTTTGCAATCATATAACATAAACAAACAATAAACTTAAGGTTTTTATATTTTTTTCAATAATTAATTACCCAGTATGGATAAAATTTTCTATAAATAATCTTTGTTATTTTAAGCAAATTCAAGGTCAATAGGATGCAAAATATTTTCTCTTCCGGTACAGTTTCATATCACGGCGTCTCATACTCTGTATAAGCCTTCGGAACTTTAGTTGAAAAAAACTATTTCATTCATCAACAATTGACAAATTTTGCAAAGGTAAATCTCTACGAGTGAGATTTTTGCCAATGACATCCTGGACATGTTCGATAGGGTTCACGTTTCTAAGCCTGATACAAATAAATTTCATATTTCAAGATACTATACGTATATTGTCTAAGTACCTGCTTTGTTTGTAGAATAGACTAAGGGTTATAAAGTATCTTAAATTAACTATCTTTATCTTTTATAAAATTCAGTTAAAACATATAAAATCACAATCATTTGTATGCACTAGTTCGACAGACCAATGATGAATTCAAGATAAGATTTTTTTTGGACATTTTTAAGCGATAAGAACTAAATATTTCAATAAAAAAGGAGAGTTAACAAACAGCTTTCTTGGTTTCTCAAAATGGATTGAATTCAATACAAACTGGGATTAATCTATTTCAGACACAAACTTCTTAAAAATCATCACCAAATCCTTTAACATGTTTGACAGTGAGGACATTGACATATAGCTGAAATATATCACAACAACATTTAAGAAAATACATAACCGAAAGCGGAACGTCAGCTATTTATGCATGCTAACATTAAACATATGCATACTGCTTTGCATATAATTCATTATTCATCTCTGTCAAGAAATTCTTCAACATATGCCATACGGCATGGTCAATAAAGAAACAAAATTAAATAGAAAAATACATCAAATTTGTTACAAAAAGAAATCAAGTAACAAAACAAAGTCAACCTAAATCAAGAGTATAAAAGGTAATAGGAGACAAACAAAAATCATTCACAACACTAGTCTGTTGCTTTCCAGGCGGAAAAAATGAAATAAAACAATACAGAAATGCATTAACTGACTGACTAACGTATGTACAAGAAGTCAGGAATATTCATGAGACGTCTTGGTATTAAATATCTTGGTGAAAGATCATTTGATTAAAATATGTTAAGGTAGATTAATGGTATACCGCCATCTTGGATTGTACAATCACAGTACAAAATCGGACTAGTTATTTGCCCAAATTACGAAACAGATTTGCAATTTAATGGTTAGACTGTTTATTTATATAAAGAAAACTTGTTAATAAATTGTATTATTCAAAATATTTAAACAAATAACAACCTTTTTGGTTTTTAAAACATTTTTTTTTCTCAAATAAGCCATTTAAGGGGAGGGGGAGATAACTCTTTTAGTACAAAATTTATACTTGGCTAATAATGATTTTTTAAAAATTTTACTTGTTGCAAGAAAAAAAGTTCGGTGACACCATGTTTTCTTTTTATTTTCTTAAAATTATTATGAAACCTATCTAGAAATTATCTCATAGAATTTTTTTAATGTACTCTTTTGTGTTTTTTCATGAACAAACTAACCAAATTTAGGCACTTTCCAACGACTAATAGCTTGAAAAATTGCACGGTGACCCATGCTTTTTATTATATTTTTGAAAATAGCATGTTAAAATCTTCATTTTGGCAAATTACAAAAAAATTATGTCTCAAAAAACATTTACTTATGACCTACCTTAAATAAAAAAGATACATTCACACAAATACTGTACTTAATAACTCAAAATAGAAAGGCCCGTTTCAAATGCCAAAATCAAAAGCGTAGTCACATCTAACGAATGAATAACAACTGTCATATGACTGACTTGGTGCAGGCATTTTCTTATGTAGAAAATTGTGGGTAGAACCTGGTTTTATAACTAGCTAAACCTCTCACAATCAACTACTGTGACTATTTCAACTTAAGAAAGTTATTTCAATTAGTTCAATCAAATGCAAGAGAAGGTAGCCAAATCGAAAACCATCAGTCGATGACAAGATGAAGAGAACATATTTTAAAACTCACAGACGCTTGTTATCTCTCTTGTCGTCGCTTATAGTCAATAATAGATTGCTGTATATTCGATTATAATGTGCGAACACCCGCAATAAATTGAACTTTAGTTCTTTCATTTAACGAAGATCTTTCTCGTTTACCCCACTGCAAAACGTTTGAGAAAATTCTGCTTACCCTTCAGGAGCACATGAGATCATCCCAAATTTTTGGTGGAGTTCGTATCGCATTTTGTTCAGTTTTCTATGTTGGGTCTTTTAAACTTTTATCTGTCATTTTGTCTTTTTCTTTTTTAGTCATGGCGTTGTCAGTTTAATTATAAGTTTGATTGTCCCTCTGGTATCTTTCGATCCTCTATTACTTTGATTATCAATTTATCAAATTCGACAGTATATTCTTGGTGATATGTGTCTTAATCACAATGATTTGGAAGAATGGAAATTGCTAGATTTCAGTACTCTCTGTTTTCTAGTTCTGTCTGATCTACAGCAATAGTGTAATGATGGATGATATGATCCAAAACATCGTTGTCCGTAAAATGACAGAGGATGAAAGTCAAGTTTAGTTCATACATAGAGAACAAGTTACTACAACGTTTTGCCGATAATACAGCTGTCATTCAATAATATGTTCATAATAACCCGAAACAATAACTGTATCGACAATTGGTTCAGTTCTCTCATTCACATAACGACTAACTTTTATATTACCAAATATTCATGAGGCTTTTAAATACTTTAAAATCATTATTATTTCGTGGAGTAACAACTTTTATTTATTTCTGGGGTCATGTGAGTAGTGAATTTTCCAGATAAATGAAGTACAAATTGCTTAAAGTTCGTTTGCAGGTTTTTTTCCAAAAAGATTGGAACAGATATCCACGAAAATGAAATCATCAGTTTCATCCCACGAGAATAAACTAACTCGCAGTATTGCTGGACGAAAACTTTTACTTGTTTAACACAATAAACACTTGCTATAACATTATCGAGTGCAAACAGTATAAAAAGACAAGCTTCTTCTGTTTCATTCCTTTCTAGATTTTCATATTAAAACTCATAAGTAATAAAGCATTGCATTGCATTTCATTCTTTATATTTAACGTTATAAAAACGTTACAGAAAACTATCACAAAAGTCGTATTCAAATTTACAGAATATAAAAACTCCTCACACGATTTAGTTGGTATACCATATAATAAAAATTAAAAAGTACTTAGTAATACTTCATTTAAAGTCATAAGAAACGAATGACCGGCGAAAAATAATGTTCTTCCAATTCTTGAACCAATGCATACAAACATCATAAACTTACATTTGTAGTCTTCTGTTCAAGAATTTTTATTTTTTTCGCATAAATTTCGCTTAATCGTCACTTTCTTTTTCAATCGGTCAGTGTCGTTGTGAAAATATGGCAGGTAATGAAAGTTCGTGTTATGAAGCCGAAGTTTAACGATTGTCACCTGTTTGTCTACAATCAACATAAAAGCATGGAAATTGAGCAGGTTTTTAACATGTAAATTCAGATAATAGTTTATTTTAAGGACATCCATGCGTAGTGCGATCCCAGGATTTTTACGAGATGGGTCACACTGAGGTCACTTTGCATACGGAAAATATGTCGGGGGAATTGCTTACTGGAAGGAAGCAATTCAAATAAAGTAAACTTCTTCTAAATATGAATAAATTAAAGAATTTTCTTCAGAAAAAAGTATAGGTACATAAGTTTTATAATGTAAACTATCCATTGAGTTAAAAAACATATGCATTATTTTTTTTCAATTTGAGGTTTCGTATGACTTTAAAAGATGATAATTGATTTCAATTGAGTCTTTATACATTACATCAATTTATAATTTTTAGATGTAAACAAGCGTATTAAATTCAACAATTTAATTACTACAATGATTAGATGAACTTGTTTTATTCAATACTTTTTGTAATAATTAATAAGTTTTCTACAATACTAGCTTTAGTATATTTATTGCTCAACACATCGCTTTGTCAACAGTTTATTTTGATGACTCTGCGGAACATCATCATTACTTTCTAGAACAAAGTTTGAGATATGATATAGCTAGATTATTTGCAGTAGTCATATTTTTCAGACCTTAAGGGTTTCAAGGAAATTTGTATTTCACAGAGTTTTTCTTCTTTGTACTGTTTACATATACGACATTATGTATCCACATGTACTGATTCGGTCGGATGTGTATTTTATAACCGTCTGCTTTCTATAAGCAATCATTTTTTTTTATAATAAATCAAACACATTTGTTAAATTACGATGTGACACTGTGTTCGAAATAAATTTTATATCCAAATCTTCTTTTCTTAATATTTCTCTAATGAGAATTTTACTTTTTCTCATAGACATAAGTGTCCTCATTGTATCTATTCATAAATTATCTAGACATTGAACGATTGAGAGCTGGACTTAGTATAACTCGAATGATGTATACTTTCTCTTACAGATAATACATATTTTATTCGAAAATATATGTCAATAAATGAATGAATTGCAGTATGTAAATTATATTACCTAACTATCTAAGTAAAAACATGAATATCGCGTTACCTTTGGTGAAGTAACTGAACATATAAGAATTAGTTTTAGAACTGGTTGATGAATAGAATTTTCTAAATGATCTTCTTTTGAAAATATATTCACCTGAATTGATATAATATAAACGGTTTTGAAGATGACTTTTCAATGATATATATATATATATCTACTTATTTTTTTTTAATTCGGAGTACTTCCTTGTTCTTATCAAAATCATCTAGTAGTAAAATGTCCAGACAATATTTTCTCCACACGGTGAGTTTTTTGGAACAAATAATAATAACATTTGATTGTTCCGACAGTTAACCAAATCGGTATTCGGCTACACCTACGTGAACCCATTCATCATACAAAGTTTGCTTTGGTATAACATAACGTTGAACACAAATTCTAACAACATCGATGACATTAAACAAGAATAGCATACAGTTGGTTTTTCCTATCTTTATACACGTCGATATCAAAGTTATATAGCCGTAAGTAATACTTTGGATAACTTAATAAAAAGAACATTTAAGAAAAATATTATGTTAGCTTTGTTAAATTCGTTATGAATTTTATTTTAGTTAATCAACAATACATAAATAAGCAAACGAGTTAGCTGGTACAAAAAATGATAAATGGTAAGAACGTTTATAAACTTACTGAATCAGGCCTGGGGCCATTACATTGCAATGTAATGCATTACATTACAATTACTTTGTGATTCTTCCATTACAATTACAATTACAATTACATTTTTTCTCACATGTAATACATTACATTACAATTACTTTGCCTGTGTAATGCATTACATTACACATTACTTTTTCAATATAAAAACAAAAAGCATTTCAAAAACAGAGGTATATGTACATATGTATACAGTGTTAGGGACATAGACTTCAAATACTTAATATGTCCATTGCACTTTATCATCATAAGTGGTTTAAATGTGATGCCATTAAGAGAACAGCGATCAGTTCTGTACACCTTTCCGGCAATACTTAAAAGCCTTTCTACAGGAGCTTATGTGTGGGAAATGGCTAAATACTTGATAGCTGTATTAACCAAAGAAGAAAGGCACACTGAATTTGACTTCCATTATTCCAGTGCATTGATTGAAATTTCTTCACATGGCTCAGACAAGTAGATGTCAACATCATGTACTGCACCTTACCTGTGTCTATACCCTTTGAATGAGTAGTAGGAGGCATGAAACTGAAAAAGTCACTTTTAAGTTTCTTAGGTGGTGGTAAAAAATAAATAAATTATCATATAATTTTGCTTCTAACATTGATCACTTAATCATTAAGACATCATTAAGGATTTCAAGGGGATATAATAAATGTGTCATTAAAGGATTATCTTGTGAAATGCCTAAGGGTTCTGTGAGGACAAACATAAGTTGAGAAGATTTGATTGCAATAAAAACATTGTGATATTAGTTAGGTGAAATAACAACACAGACAGGACCCAAACCACAGTTTGGTTTAAAATGTTGTTTGATATATTCAATATTTCATTGAAATAAATGTAAGTTGTGTATAGAATTATGAAATTTTCATCTTCATATTTTTTTCATTGATCTATATAGTTTTGTTTGATAATTTTTAAAAAGACCACCTAACACCAAAATATTCCCATATCATATTAAACAAATATCAGAAACCAAGATCAAAGACTTGATATTGTTTACCATTTTATATTTCTTACCTTATTTAATACAGTAATTAACTGTGACAAAAATTTTATTCCATACTTTCTTTTGTTTTTGTTAATATTTTATTTTTATTATACAATATTCTTCAATTTTATCTATTTTGCCAATTTGTAATGAAAAGTAATGTACTGTAATGGAGGCATTACATCAATTTTTAACTAAAGTAATCATTACATTACATGTAATTGTAATGCAGAAAATGTGCATTACAAATTACTTTGCATTACATCCAAAAAAAGTAATATTACAATGCATTACAATTACAAATTACCATTACCCCAGGACTGTACTGAATTTAAACATGATAAAAGATGACCAATCATTTTAGTCGAGTCTTTATAACCGAAAATCAATGATAATAGGCATATTACTGACAAAAATTCAATGACCTCAATAATTAAATTTACCCTTTTTATTCAGTATTTTGTACAAGTGCAATTTTTTTTTTCTGCAAGTATTTTAATGTATTATGCAATATGACGTTTGTGAAGCATTCACCAAACATAGTAATATTTTTATTGATTTTGACCCGATTAGGGAATACTAGACAACATGCTATGTGTCACATGTACATTATTCCGATTAAAACTCTAAAGACCGTACTTTGACTTATACATTTTTTTGTACTTGTTTACTCTTTGCACACCTGGATTGACAGTTATCTCATTGGTACTCATACTACATATTCTTAAATTTATTTATATCTGCTCCATTATGTTGCATGTCGTTTAAGCACAACACTCAAAATGACAATCAATTACAAGGCAGGAGATATGGTTTAAGTCGAATGAGATACCGAAAAGAGAAATTTTGCCAGAGCTTTTTGCTGTATTTGAGGTAAAAAAAAATACGTCATATTCAAATTTCATATTTGGGTGTACCTTGTTACTTATGTAAATATATCTCTAACTATGGGTTACTATGCGTCACTGATGAGTCTATTGTAGACGAAACGCGCGTCTGGCGTATATACAAAATTTAGTCCTGGTATCTATCATGAGTTTATTTCCTTATTACATTTCCTCTCACACATATTACCTTCTTTATCATTTTCAGAATATATATATCAATATTAAAACATTAAATGCTGTTTGTAAAATACATTACCCTTCCATCTTAGTGAAAACATGATAATCACATTAGATTTAGCGAAGTTGCGTTACATAAAAGAATATATTTCAATCGTTTTATGAAAAGGATTTGTGAATGATACACTTCTAAAAATAAATTCATTTGAATTGATATAATACATATATTTGAAATATGTTTTTTTATTGAAACCGATCTATTGACAATTTATTCTTATTCGCAGTACTTCCTAATTCGGAACGAAATATTTATGCAAAATGTCCAGACAATATTTTCTCCATAAGGTGAGTAATTTTGAATCAAATAATAATAATATTTGGTTGTTCAAACAGGATTTTTAAAGAACTGATTTGCATACTGGAGTTTTATTACATATTTGTGTCTTTTTGTAGATTTGTCTGGTCTGTTTACTGTGTTTTACGTGTGAATCAACAGTAAGAGATATTTTGTGTACTTTCGATAAAGTTGACAATTGTACAAAGTATGGTAATGCAAAGTGTGACACGGGCATATGTCGGTGTATGGATAATTACTATGATGATGGATCAACCTGTCAAAAAAGTAGGTTTTGTATATGAATTGTGAACGAAACATATTTCTCTTTCTGTAAATGAACAGTATAAGCCTACATCATTTACATGATATTTTTTTTACTGTTAACTCTATAACTTTCTATATTATGTTGTTTTTTAGTTTTATACTATGGAATCATAATTTTCGTTGAATACCACTTTTCGTGGATTTCGTGGGTACATGGAAACCACTTATCTAAATGTTCAACGAATTACAAATTTGTTGTATGATTGATTGAAGACTTTTGGAAAACCTCGAAATCAAATTTGCACGAAAATGCAAGTTTTTCGCAGTTTTGAAAACAAAAAAAATAATTGAATTCAAGGAAGAAGTTTTCGACTGTCCAATATTTGAACTGATATATCAATACTTTAAATTATTTATGTTTTAGAACAAAGTAATGGTGCGGCCTGTGGTGTTGATTACGAGTGTCTAGTTGCAATGACATGTATACATGAAACTTGTCAATGCGGTATAAATAGGTTCTGGACAGGATCGGTGTGTGCTACAAGTAAGTTAATTGTGTATCATATAACTGGTATTTATAGTGATTTACGTAAAGAAAATAGAGCTGGTGCGGACTTGTTTGTTAATTTTGTATATACATTCAAACATTTAAACCTGTGAATTAAAACGGACAGCTCACAGGAAATTTTCAGCAGCACACCAGGCACCACACACGAAATATAAACTCAGCGTCACATAAATGGATCAACGTCATAAAAAGATGTTGATGCCTCATTTATGGGCATTAAGTTTTTTCTGGTATTTGCGTCCGTTCGTCTGTTCATTCGTCTGTTTGTTTGTTCGTTCGTCTGTTCTGCTTCAAGTTAATTTTTGGTTGAGATAGTTTTTAATAAAGTTGAAATCAAGTTTAACTTGAAACTTAGTACAAAAGTTCTCTATGATAAGGTCTTTCTGTTTGAAATGGCAAATTAGAGTTTTTCCTCCATTTTCGCGTTCTACTGAACATAGAAAATAATAGTGCGGATGAAGCAACCGTGTACAAGAAACACATTTTTGTTTTGTTATGTTTATATTAACCGGTTAATTTTTAGAAATTAAATAGACTTATAAATACATACACGAATATTAGATAAGGATTGAGTTTGTAAATGTATTGTTTTTAGTATTTTTAACCGTGACAAGAATATCAAAAAAAATGTGTTTGTTATGATGTTATGAGTTGTATATTCTAGCCATATCGGTTTTCCTTTTAACTCAAAACTGTGTATAAACAAAATCTTTTTGTACATATATTTGCAGTTAATTGTTTCTGTTGTTTCGTTGTATTCCTCTTAAAGTTGAAGTGTTTTCTCTTTTTTTTTTTGGATTTGAGGTCATTGGTGAAAAAAGATCGAAGTCAAAGGTCAAGGTCATACTTTAATTTTGATTTTGTCTTATTCACCTCTTTTCGAAAAACGTATTAGATATTGACAACATTTTATTTATTTTAGTCGTAACATACAGTTTGAATGAAAGGTTACGTTGCCATTTGATGGGCGTTTTCTTTACTCTTCTATTTATTATAATTTCTTATAAATGACATAGCTCAATAACCATAAATAATAGAGACCTCGATTACAGCTGATAAACAAAACTAATATAATGATTTTATACTCAGGGACGCTGTGATATCGACTAAGTTGTTGTAAAAACTAAAACAAAATATGAAACTTGTAATTTGGTTCAAATTCATCAAAGGTACTAGACAGACAACTTGGAACGCCAGACTCGCGTTTGATATTCATCAATCATGACAGTTAGATTACGAAATCAAATATATAGTTGAAGAGCAGTAAAAGCCAAAAATTCTTAAACGTTGTATCGAATACGCCACACAAAATACCATATGGCACTGACCCAAACCATCAAATGCTTCATGTATATCCTGAGCTGGTTGCACAGATGCTTTTTTAGCTATTTCCCTTTCCATGTTTGTACCATCAAGCTTTGTAGTTACTGATACATACAGTGTTTTGTTTTCAGATAAACGGAGAAATGCTCCACCATGCCCAGTACGGAATGTTTGTCATGAACCTGAACGTTCTTGTGATTGTAGTATACGACAGTACTGTAGTGGTTCATCCTGTTACCAACGTAAGTTGTATTTCTATTTATCCAATCCTTACTCGATGTATCCTTACCTGACCTGTTGGATTATTTATCAAATTAACATGTGGTTCGTTTGAACTCAGTTGTTCATTGGCCAACATTCTATTATGACGTCAGATATTTTTGCATTATTCTGAAATGTTCATTGTGATTTATTTTAGATTTTTAAAAATGCAGCTGTCTCGAGTTGATAAATATCGATGCAGTGGTAGAATCCATACAAACATTTTTTTCGATGTTTTATATACTACTTATGAATGGGGATTTATTTAAATTCTTCTGATTTATATATGCGTCTTTGTATTTTAGAATTATGAGTTAACGGGACCTATTTGAAAATACGTGTGCATATATATTTAACTTGCACGAGAGGCACTATTATGGGTTTTGTGCACGAGATGCCCGTGATATGGGTTATCAGCCCGGGAGGGAAATTATGGCTTGTGTACTTCCGCTCATTACACATATGCGAAAGCTATCATATCAATGCTACATGTAGGTATATGATACATATACTTAATTTATTAATTGATACAATATAAGATAAACATGCACTAAACAAGATCTGTCCATCTGTGATCTCTATGACTTTTTTTAAGGAAAGAGTCGAGGCCAGACATGCAGTTCTGGAAAAGAGTGTTTGGATCCATTTTCTTGTACTGGTGGGATTTGTCAATGTACTTCACTTCAGTATTGGACAGGATCAACTTGTGCTGCAAGTAAGATCAATTTATGATTGCTGATCGCTCATTGGAAGTGTATGTAAATAACCTGCTTTTTTAAAATTAAATGAAAGTGACTTTATACATTCAATTCAATTGAAAAAAGGAAAAACTATTATAAACGGAGTTTAGAGTTGAAAGACACCGGTGCATCTGTATTTTTCTTTCTGTAATAAGTTCTTGTTATATTTTTATTATAAGAGAAATATATGTATCAGTTTGTTTTTCTTATATATAATGTAACAGTCTGATGGATTTCCGACACAAACAAGGGTTCATAGTTCTATAACACATTATAATAAAAACCAAAAATTGCAAATAGAGGCAAAGCGTTTACCCTATTTTATTTACAGAAAAGAGTATTGATTCAAACTGTAATGCTGATAATGAATGTCTAAGTCCAATGACATGTAAAGGTGGGACCTGTCAATGTGCAATGAATCAGTATTGGACAGGTTATACTTGTTCTGCAGGTAACGTTTTGTCATATTTTTATTCTAAGTTAAACATAAAGTTGACATGCAGAACTAATGATTTTACTACTGTAATACTACAGTTGCTGATGATCTAAAGATTTCCTATTATTGATTGTGTTGTTATATTACATCTGATTCATTCCCACATACTCGCGTCTGTTATTTGTTCAAAGATCAACAATCTAGTATCATGGATAATGCCACGAAATATGATGAAAGTAATCCAACAAGTAGTAAAAAAAATAATTTGTAAATCAATCTCAATAACAAAGTTTTTCTGTTATTTATTTTTATTTTGATAATTCTATCGCTGTGAACATTCAACAGGTTAGGTTTACAAGGCTAAATATTATAAAGTGCAGCTCTACCGAAAAGAAGTTGTGTACTACATAGTGTGCATTGATTACAAATGATTTCTAACATTAGGCTTTATCAAAATCATATATAGAAAGTCCAACCAAAAGATGTATCACTTCGACAACACACAAGGTCTGATTTTAATTTCACGCTTATCACTCACATGTTGATCAGAATCTGCTAACCCTGTCAGAGCACCTGAGATAAACCCAAGTTTGTTGGTGAGGTTCGTGTTGCTTAGTCCTTAGTTTTCAATGTTTTCTTTATTTGATACTATTATTTGTCTATTGATTTTTATTTTTTAGCCATGGCGTTGTCCGTTTTTTTTTTTCAATAGATGAGTTTGACTATCCCTCTGTTATCTATCGCCCCTCTTTTATGGTACAAATATTTTCAACCATCCGCAATACGCATTCTTATTTTTATTTCCCAAACATAATGGTTTCAGCTTAGATCAAAATATAACATAAAAAAGCATCATTACCCTGTATGTTCTCCAAACAATTCCAACAAGCCAAAGTGTTAAACCCTTTAAATAGTATGTATGCTATATCTATACAGAACTAGAAACATACACTGCGGGCAGATAGTGTAGTATGTCATATGACAGTGTAAATATGTTGCATAGACGTTTGAGTCGTTTTGTGAATTTTCTTATAATGTATGTTATAAGTAGATCTTAACCAATGTCTTAGTCTTAGAGAACAAAATTTATCTAAAATATGTAATAAGTTGCTACTTGCTAAGAATAAGCTTTCAATAATGGCGCATACTTGTCTAGGTATGGCACAGTAATTTTCTTAGTACATTTAAATGTTTAGATACAATTTTTATCGAACTTTCCAAATAGGTGATCCATTTATTATTGATTAACGTTATTTACATTAAATTGGATATCTGTCTCATTCCTCATGATATTTCGTTTGCTCAGTTTCTATTTACCTTAAAAAGATAATTAACTCAAATTAGTTTATGAATTTTACAATAATTGTATCAATATAAACCTTAGTCAATGCTGAGTAACATATAAGTATGCAATTTCCATTCCATTCTCAATTTTATTTTATAATTTGACAAATATGTAAAAAAAATAAATTTCATGTATCTTTTCTTCTTGTTTTACATTAAATTACTTTTGTAAAAAGCTAAAATCAAATAAGAAGAACTCAAATCAAAATGCAGCTTTTTGTATAGATTGATTTATTGATTGATTGGTTTAGCAGTTGAACTATTTTGACCTCTTGGTCAATGAGGCTCCCTCTTTTTTGCATTTGGAAAAGAAAATAGTCATATTAATTCAATTGAGTAAGTTTTGAAGAACAAAACATTTCATTGAGGAGTACTTATAGTTTGATATTAATGTTTAGAAAAACGTGTGAACGAAACATGCACTGCTAATAAAGAATGTACCAGTACACTGAATTGTTCAAGTGGTCGTTGTCTATGTTCTACAAATCAGTACTGGACAGGATCAGCGTGTGCGGCACGTGAGTTTTATTTATGTCTATAGGTTATTACAATAATATGCATTGCATTTTATAAAGGTCTCTATTTATATAATTTATAATTGCCTTACAACGCCTACAAATAAACAGACACACACATTTATTTCAATGTACGGTGTCAAACAATTGACATGCTGGTACATATTCATTTCAAAATTCAAAATAGATCAAGTTAAAGATGTCTTTAAGAGAAATATTCCAACACCATATTTCAAAATGATGAAAACTTGGGGTTTTTTTGTGTTTTTTTTTTACATACAAAAGTCTATGATTGGCAAGATCCCTCATTTAATGTATACTCATAACTTTTGGTAACGAGGTACAACGATTTTTGTAATAATTCTCATTCCTTTCCGTTTTAAATCTTAAGAAAAATAAGAACAAAAATTACCACAAAATGACAAACGTAAGGTACCGAAATCTATTTCTTGTCCACAGAAAAGAGTGCTTCTGTAAACTGTAATGCTGATACAGAGTGTCTAAAACCAATGACCTGTGCAGGGGGAACATGTGAATGTGCTATAAATCATCGTTGGACAGGGTTAACATGTGCTGCACGTAAGTAAGATCCTTATATATCAATTATGATAAAATGGATAATTCATATTTTATTCTCGTACAACAATTCTATCACATTTTCAACCATATGGTAGTTTTTGCATATTTTTATCAAATTATTTTAGAAACAATAGAGAATGGAAGCGAGGAATGTGTCAAAAAGACAAAACACAAGACAAACAACAGCACAAGGCCACAAATGGATCTTTGAAGCAAGCGGGAAAAAATACACAGCTAAGTGTTGCCTTTAGCTGGCTCCGTCACACAAATGTATACCAGTTCATTAAAAAGACATTACAAGAAAATCCGGAACAGAAAAAAAAGGAACTGTTTTATCAGATATCTTCCCGCTCTTATACCTTTAGCCAATTTGAAATTAACAAACACACATCAATAAGAACAGCTAAACCTGATTTAATAAGAAGTCAGAGCCTGATGTTAAAACAAATTGAAGAAACTAAGCAAAATGAAAATGATCAGCACAAAGTAAGACAGAACTACTAGCAGTTACTGCCACAATACCCCTAGCCTCATTAAACTGAGCGAAACATTATATCTTTATGACATTTATAGGTTTCATAGATCCGATCATAACATGAAAGTTATCGGTTTGTTTTATTCCAGACTAATATCTAAATGTTCCAATGGTACACTTTTTTCTTTATATTCTTTTTGTTCTCAGTGGCTAGTGTTCCATCAAGCGTCACTCTACGTGCGACAAGCAGAAGTATTCAGATATCATGGAGTAACCCAGTTGACTCAAAAAGTACCATAATAGGATATCGTTTAAGAGTCTTAGTAAATAGTGACTGTGTAGTCGAAGTACTCCTTGTTTGCAGTACTGGCTGTACAAATGTAGTAAGTATTTTTTGGTTAGTAAAGACTCTTTGTTAGCCAATCATATTAAGACGAGTACAAGCTTATAACCAACACATGTTGCTCAATCATAAAAGAATCATTTCGATCGAAGCCACAGCGTTTCCAGAAGTTTCTCCCCTAACCGATTGTCGTCACGCAGGTATTAATTCAAATAAATGTTCAAATACTAAGATTTTGCAACCGTCTGGATATGAAATCCCTTATGCTTAAAGAATACTATTATTATTCATTTATTTAAATTGTACCAAAAGAAGTGTGGGGGGGGTCGTTTAACAATGTACTACCACATGATGATTGATTTGTTGATTTGATTGTCACATATTGTCATTTTAAAATATTCAAAAGCATTCGTTTCTGAAATAGAAAATGTGAAAAAACCTTCAAAGATCAGATAGATAGTGTAAACATGAAATAGATTTTCTTTCATTTAAGTTCTTAACTTAGAGTATCAGACATGAACATAGTATTGGCCTTCGTATTGTTGGGTCTGAGCATTTGGGAAAGAATTCGGGAAGGAATATGAATTAATCTTGAAATTGTGTCTTTATTATAGAAGAAATAAGTAAAACAATGTGTCAATATCCTTTAATAAATGTAAGTTCTAATTGCGTTCTGATCTGATCATACATGAAGTAGCAGATCCTCAAGACAATTATTTCTAATTCAATTTTAGCTGATACAGCATGTGTGCTCAGCCGACAAAAGACAGATTCGAGAAAATAGAAGAAATACCGACCTGATGGAACCAATATCGTATGAAATAAACCAGTTACTACCTTATACAGATCATACCGTTTGGCTAAATGCGATAAATGACGCTGGTAATGGTAACAGGAGTGAATCATTAGTAACAACTGATTCCGAAGGTATATATTTTAGTGAAAGTGACTGTAGTTATTGCATGAAAAATTAGCTGAACCTAAATAGAAAAAACTTAACAGATTAATTTCGGATTTTGTCATTCATGATTGATTTTAATATTTCCAAATATTGTGTATGACGGAATTCATGTGTAATAAAAAACTTTTCTATTAATATTGTTGACAGTTCCACAGAAACCGTTAGATGTAGCTGCTTCCGTTGTTAGTTCAAGTGAAATAAAAGTAACATGGAAACTACCAGGTCCAAAACCAGGGATAACAACATATCATATCAAAGTTTATGAAATGGTTCTAAATACTCAACCAGCATTTATAAAAGAAGAAAACATAACTGGTAGGTATATTTCATGTCTATGTGCTACGCATTTCAGGTTAGAGGTTCTAAACTTACCTAAGTATCTTTTTTTAGTTGTTGGGATATACAATTACTTGGCAACGTCCATTCTGTTCTTTTGTTAGATGTATTTCTATTTGTGTTTATCTGATGTGTTAAGCCTTTTTCGACTGAAATCATTCACTGTTGAACTGTAACGCCACTGTCTTAGGTTATGGGAAGTGTTTGGATCCTGATAACACGTTAAACCCCACCACATTCTGTATGTATGTGCCTGTGCCAAGTCGGAAGCCTGTAATTTCGTGGTTGTCGTCTGTTGGTGTGTTAAACATTTTATGCTTGTTTATTTGTTTATACATAAATTAGGCCGTTAGTTTTCTTGTTTGATTGTTTTTACATTTGTCATTCTGCATGTATGTGCCTATCCCAAGTCAGGAGCCTGTAATTCAGTGGTTGTCGTTTGTTGATGTGTTCAACATTTACAGATTTTGACTTCCGAAATGATAAGTCTCCTTAATCTTTTTAAGTTTCTTCTCAATAAAATCAAACGTTGACACACAATTACACGACACTGGAGAAAAAGTTCCGACTTGAATGCATATTCAGAAATTGGAAAGTCCATAAAACTGATTAAATCAAATGCTGAAAAAGTGAAAGGAAGAGTTGACCTTGGTTGGACTATGCTATTGTTTAAGTAATTGTTTTGTCAAAATGCTCTTCAACAGTTTTTGTTAAAATAAATCCTTGACTTTCAAATATTTTGCTTTGAGCGTTCCTAATGAAGGTAAATCAAGAAAAGCGCTTTTTAATATTTTGTTGTTGTTTTGTGAACAAATTAATTGCTACGCTAGTTTAATCTTTGAGTTTACGGGCTTTAGATGTGAGAAATCTAGATATAAAGAAAAGTATACGCTATGATTTTTTTTAGGCTTTGATAAGCAGGTAATACAGTTTTCTGGATTGCAGGCATATTGGAATTATACGTTTACAGTAGTTGCTACGACAGATAAAGGCAGCAGTGAACAGTCTGATATGTCATCCGTAGTTACAACATATCAAGATGGTAAATATACCGTTTTATTCAAAAGTATTTGAAAAAATATATTTTTCGTCGATCAATAATAATACAAAGTTTAATAGAGGGCTGAAGCTAACATGTAAGTAACTGTTGGTAGTCTTTTTAATCTATGTATCATTGTCATTTTGCTTAGTTTGTACCGATTATCAGGTTATCTGCATGTTGATATCGTTAAATATCAGCTGCGAGACATAATATGAAGCTTTTTGTCGAGTGAGCGTAGCGAACGAGATCAAAAAGCCTTCATATAATGTCAAGCAGCTGATATTTTACAATATCAATATGCAGATAATCTGATAATCGATTTATCGGGCTATATTTGCGTGTTTCAGAAGTGTTTTCTTTGTTTCACCAGCACACAAAAGATGACTTGATAAGTTCGGGTCAAAGTTATTAACGTCGGTTCAAACATTATGACGTCGCTGATATGTCCGGGTCAAAGTTATTAAGGCCGGGTCAACGTATTTGACGTCACAAAGACATGATACGAAATAATATTAAGAGCTGAACAGAGTGATATAGACAGTGGGACGACCGATAAGTTTTGTTATCTTGTCTTACATCGAAGTTGAACTCGGACTACTGTGCACATTGCTGTGTGTTTGCTTATTCTATATTGGCTAAAGGTATCTAGGTAAGGATAAGTTCTCCCAAAAAAGTTGAACACGTTAATTATTTGCTAAGTCGGCCTCATATCTTGACTTACATCTAGAAATTGACAATGAGGGTCCGTTAAAAAAAACTTTACGACAAAAGAGAAGATTTCAGCTTTCCAATTGTGAACTTTCCATTTCTCAGTAGCAACATTCCAGCAACACCTGCATACGGGGTATATATCTCCCAATTGATACGACATTCCCGTGCTTGCATTTCCTATTAAGATTTTCTTCATATTAGAGGGTTGCTGCTCACAAGGAAGCTATTAAACTAAGAGTTCTAAAAAGTGAAGTTGAAATCACCCCTTCGTAAATTTTACGGACGCTTCACGAGTTGGTTGACCGTTATGGAATAACCGTTTCACAAATGATATCGGATATGTTTCTTACGTCGTAACTACAATCTCCCTCCCTTTCACGAATGTGACCTACCGAATTAGACTATTTACCGGATTTGTTATCACATGAGCAACACGACGGGTGCCACATGTGGATCTGCTTACTCTTCCTTCCGGAGCACCTGAGATCACCCCCAGTTTTTGGTGGGTTCGTGTTGTTTATTCTTTAGTTTTCTATGTTGTGTCATGTGTACTATTACTTGTCTGTTTGTTTTTCATTTTTAGCCATGGCGTTGTCAGTTTATTTTAGATTTATGAGTTTTACTTTCCCTTTGGTATCTTTCGTCCCTCTTTTATTAGTCTTATATATTTTTATTTTAGTTCATTTCTATTTTTTTTTTAGTTTATAGTGACGTCCTTTTTGATTGAACTAGTACAATAACAAATACTCTGTTATGCGTCTTTTATCTTGGAAATTTCTAAATCATAATTTTCAAATAACGAGGATATTTTTATAAGCTATACATGGCACGTTTTCAATAATAGTGTGTACTCATAATTTCAGCGTTTTTGTTTGTTGTTTTTTGTACTTTGTGCCGATATGATGACCAAATCCCTTTTCAACTAATTTATACTTTTTGTTGAACGAGGGGAAATGTATGTGCTATTGATGAATGTTAAATCATTCTTATATATAGTTGGTTTCCTTTTCTCTCCTGATTCATGTGTTTGATTTTAATTTTTTTTAATATTTCATCATATTAAAAATAGTTTTTTTTTGCCTCTACATTTGTTATTCTTTAAATGCTTTACTTACGACTATTGTCAATGTGAAAAAGATTTTTATATGACGCTTAACACTAGATATAAGTTTTGAAATTTATGAAATATTATACCATATTTGATACTCTGATTGTTTCTAACACTAAAAGTTTATCTACTATCACAGCTCCAGGCAGAGTAACTAGTTTTGAAATAAAAAGACCATCGGTGATCTTAACGACAATGGAAGTTTCCTGGTCTATACCTTTATTAAGAGAAAGAAATGGTATCATTAAGGAGTATAAGATTGACCATAACATCAGTGAGGTAAGCGGTATATATTCTGAACCTTCTTTACTTATTTTGGTGGAGTTCCAAACATTAAATTGCATGACAATAATGTGTTCATTTCTGAAGCATCATATCGTATCTCATATACATGTACATTGAAAATCCACATCGGCATATATTTGCCTAAATGTTTTAAGTCCAATGATTGATAACTATATTGAACTTTCAACAAAATATATTACCTAAACATAAACTACTGTTTACATAGTTTACGGACAATTCAGACAAAACCTTTATTGGATAGTTTGGCCTCGGGTATCACCTCAGAGACATCTAGAAAAATCGATACGTGTTATAACCTAAGTTTGAGTCTCATTTGTCAATTAAACACAGGATTTGTTAATGTCTCATTTATCATGTTCTCATTTATTTACAAGATAAATAAAACACAAATTTGACAATAACACACGAATGCCCCACTCGTACTAGCATTTTTTATGTGGACTGTGAAATTGGAATCAAAATTCTGATTTGACATATTATTAGAAATAGCATAGCATATAGGGGGACATGTGTTCTAAGTCTTAATGTTGATTAGACTTCAAGTTCAACAAAAACTACATTGACCAAAAACAAGCGAGACAGACGGACAAACGATTGAACAGTATGTCCGACAAACGGACGCATAGACCGAAAAAAACATAATGCCCTTCTACTATCGTTGATGAGGCATAAAAACAAATTAACATTAAGGTAATCGCATGCAACATAAGTATTGTCGGATGTTCTGGCATGGTAAGTATTAATTGCTATAACCAGAAAATCGTAGAAAATAAGTACATTCGTTTTGTTTGTAATAAAAATACACGTCAGTTTAACACAAGTAAACACATATATACAATGCACATGTACTATGACGATACTCTATTAAATTTGTTTTTGCTAAATACACCTGTCCATTTATTTGTAGACAACAACAACAGAAACAATAGCTGCAGAATTTGAAAGTTTCCAAAAATTGTATTACATCACACCGGATAGATATTATCAGATTGAGGTCAGTTTTATTAAGCAATATTTGTTAAATATTTGTTTTTGTTTGTTCTGATTAAGATTGCTACAAGGTGATTGTACGATTGATGTAACCCTATTTTGACAATTTTGACAATTATGTCTGTTTTGTTCACACATCGTTATAGATATATTGAATTTGATGCGACTGTCATACAAGTGAGATGTTTAGCGCTATTATCCCATGTTCACTTTACCCTTTTCTACATTTGACAATGCCTTTACCATATCAGGAATATGACAATTGTTGTCCATTCGTTTGATGTTTTTTTAGAATTTTATTTTGCCATTTGATTAGGGACTTTCCGTTTTGAGTTTTCCTCGGAGTTCAGTATTTTTGTGATTTTACTTTTTATGCAAATATTCAGAGGACATGCCTTATACACTTCAAATTCTAATCGAAAGATATGAAATACCAAGAACCAATACATAAATATAAGATTAATGTGTCATAGAACAGAAATGTCTCCGCTCATGATTTACAATGATCCAAAGTAAAAAAATAAGGCGTAATTTTAGGACGGTAATGAGTCACAGTCGGATTTCGAATTCGTTGTGCGAGTTTTATTAAATTTTGAATGAGGCAAACTTATATTAGAATGCAGAAACTGAAAAAAAAATCTTTTTTTTATAAAGGAGCTTGTCTCTAGAACGATTAGTGACTTTCTTTAAACTCTTGTATGTATTTTGTTGTTCTTATCATTGTATATGAGTTTCATTTAATATGGATGAGCTAACTTAAGTTTGAATGTTGCAACGAATACAAATGCAATGTTCCAAGTTATACAGAGGCATAATTCTAGACTCATTGCCAAAATTATAATACTGTCTGCTAGCGTTGGTTCTTCGCATTGGGTATGAGTTTCATAAATTTTGTTTGAAGGATAATCCTTCAATTGAAGTGCGGAAACAAAAGCATACTGCGCTGCCGGTAAAAAACATACATACGGAAGGGAGGATGGACGGTCAAAGGAAATACTTAACGCGTCTTTTGTTAACTGCTCAGTCAATACATATTGAGCAGTTCATGCATGTATCAAGAAATGTAATAGATAATAAACATGCTAAACATGCTAAACAAAATAGAAAGAAACTTTCCGATAAATATACGTTGCACTGGTCATCTAAACTGTAGAATCTGAAATCGAGTTTACAAAATCTCCCCGCCCCCCTCGAAAATTTTTTAAATGATCATGATTTTCTTGCTGCTACATATGATAAGTCGACAAAAAGTATTAACATTTTGTTTCCTAAACGCAAGAAGTTTTTATCTAATTTTTGATATCTTTTCAGGGTTTCGATTGTCACAAGTACTAAATAATATTTAAGGAATTTGTGTGTTAAATGTTTTTGCATAAATTTCAGATATATGCTGTGAATTCACACAACCAAGCTGGCGTAAAGTTGCTGAAAACATATTACGCTTCATCAAAAATTGAATGTAAGCTTTTCGTCATTTTCAACTACCAGTGAATTGATTTCAAATTTCAATGGCTGACTAGTATAGCAATATGTATTATGTGCAAACAAAGATTGGCCTAGTAAATTCCTTTGTTTAAAAAGTGACGTCTTTTCGCTGCAAGAACAAGGAAAGCAAAGAACATCAAACAAGACTAGACAAGTAATTGTGCTCTATCAAACTAAAATATATCCTGTTTCTCTTGAAATGTTGATTTAATAGAAAGCACGAAGTAAGGTTGAATTTGGACATATTTAAAACGTTAAAATCTTTGCGGTAGAATACTCATTACGACACGTAATTAATTGTCATTTGATTTGTGCTTGGGAGGTATTTTGAGAAAAATTAATATTACTATTCGAATGAATCTTGGTTTTGTTTATTTACCTTTCGTTTATTTTTGAAGTATGTTTTGATCCTATTCATCCTTTGATATCTATAGAATATCTTTTTTTTTGGTATTTAGTCTAGTGTGTTAATCTGGTTTTCAATTGTGACTATGAAACATAGGTAGGTTCTACTACGTCATTTTTGTTACATCGTATATTGCATCGGATCTTTATAAACATAATGATTCTAGATTTGGACTACATTTTGTAATTCTACATTGACTTTGAGACATTGAGAATTTATATAATTTTAGCACAATCACAAGTGTCACCTAACGGATATACAATAGAAACAGTAGTAGGAGCTGCAGTTGGTTGTGTCATAGTCGGTGGTCTCATCGTGGGCGGTCTTGTATTTTGTTTAATCCGAAGGCGCAGAAGACAAATCAATTCAAAACAATCAAGTGAGTTTCAGTGGTTGCTGTCATATTGTAATATTGTATACTAGTAAACTTTGGCAAGGTTACACAAAAATAACAACTTTCTGCAGAGAATGTTTATCAATTAAATCAATTATTTTCAGTATTTGGTTTTGACCAAATTTTGTAGTACGTGAACATTTGAACATATACAGAATGGAAATAAATGAAAAAAAGAGAAACCAATTGATGCACAGTATAAGACCGATATCAATGAGGAAACACACGAACGAGAAAAATAGAAAAAAATATAATGTACTTGCATAGTAACTAGAAGATTATATATGACGTCATTAAATGTTGATTTTATTATATAAAAAAAAAACCTCTAGGCCTTTATAGGGGCTATACCCTTGAACCTCTTTTCCAAACGATATTGCACACGATGCTTATATACAATGAATTTACTATATGTTACAATTAAGATTCGAGTTTTGTTTCAGTTTAGCGGTAGTTTGCAATGTTACATAGGAAGTTGGTCGTAAATGTCAACTAGCCTTTTCTGCATCATTAAGTAATTGTATTGTCATAGAATACAAGAATAATCCTTTCCTATCATTAATAGTAATCGAAATTTTCAACACCGATATGCTTGCCTACTAAGTCTTAGAAATTTCCCAATTAATCGACAACCGCTTTAACTAATTTGAATGGGAATTTATATTGTTCAATTCCTTTACAAGTCGCTTTTATCTCAGTAAAGAAATCAGTGTTCAAACCAAACCCATACTAAAATTACAAATTATTTTATAGTTTTACTTTTTACATGCAATTGTTTAACCGATACCATATTGTACAGTAGTTATTCTTCTTAATTGCGTTGATGCTGTTGTTTTTACAGAATCAAACCATACCCAAGAAGAGTCAAAGATGTAAGTAGAATTTTTGTTCCAACTTTTTAACTATTACTTTCAAAATTCAACAGGCTTACACAACTGAGAGGTATAACTTGTTTTCAAACCAGGTTTAATCCACTGTTTTCTACATGAGAACATGCCTGTACCGAATAAAAAACAAAACGAGTTTTCCATTCGTTTGAGGTTTTTGGGGTTTTGAGTTTGCAACATGATAAGGGACATTTTATCTTAGGAGTTTAATATTTTTGTCAATGTACACATATGAACTAACGGTTACCTATTGCTGTTAACGTCTGTGTCACTTGATCTCTTGTGAAGAGTTGTCTCATCGGATATCATAAGACATCGTCTATTTATACTAAAAAAATACAATGACCTATTTCAAAAATATGATATTATACAGATACAAAAGACAGAAATTCTGGTTTAACATTTTTCGAAGGAACAACAACTGTTTGGAATTTTTAAGATTGTGTTTCATAAAGAAGAACAGATTCATCTATAGATAAATATTACAGCATTGTCAACGTATATTTGTTCCGTCTTACAGATGATCTACTATTATATTTTTTTAAACAATATCCTAATATCTCAAATACTCTATATCCTAATTTCCGTTAAGGACACATACTGTAATATTTATTTTAGTGGAAATACTATTTGAGAATATTTTTCCATTTTGATCTGATAGCATGAAGGAACTTATATTTCGTGACAACATCAGCGCCTGGGATAACCAAATTTGAATGACTAACTATTTGTGACTGACATACGGTCACAGGAGCAATATTTAATTTAGTGAGATATATAAATGGGTATGAGTAAAAAAAACAAAATAAATACATTGCTTAACCGATATGTTTTCTCAAACTATTTTTTACATTGCAGTGGAGGCCAATACGAAGAAGTGGGAATTAATAATGTATCAGCTAACATAGAACTTGGAACAACAGATGACAAAAATGTGTATGACCAGATTGATAGAATACCTACAACAGATAAACAGTATGCAAACATGATGTGTAAATGATTATCTTATCAATGTTTCTGTTTTACAATGTTATATCAACGTTTGATCTAATTTTAATGCGCAAAACATGTGTTCGTTCACTAACCTTTATGAAACCATGGTACACAGAGAAGAGGACGCGAATAGTACGTCTCATTCGAAATCCATTAAATAAATTAAAAAAAGATAAAGAAATATTTGGATATATATTTAAAATTGAACTTCAACAAAAAGAAATTGCTTTGTTTTCAACTATAATTCAAATCCTCTATTTTTTTTTTTTGTATTTCTGATTTAATACATTTAATAGATTTATAAACAAATCACCATGACTACATTTTCATGTAAATAAAATCATCATAAATACCAGGATTGAAATTTTATATTTACGCCATACGCGCGTTTCGTCTACAAAGGAATCATCAGTGACGCTCGAATAAAAACAAATGTTTAAAATGCCAAATAAAGTACGAAGTACGATAGTGTAAGAGGAACTGTGAGTTCTTCTTGAGCGCATATTTTCATGTTACATTTACAAGTGATTGATTGCTCAATCATTGGTTTTCCGTAAACATTTTGGTATATTTTTTTGTCTTTTCCTCTGTTTAGCTTATGTATCTCTCTTTCTCTATTTTACGTTGTTGTACTTTCTTTTCTGTAAGAATACTCACGAAAATACAACTGTATATGTTTGCAATATCTGTAAAACATTTGCTAATCTAAATTAAACAAAATGTGTTAGTTTTGTTTGTAATATGTACAAAAAATGAAATGAGATGAAAGTTTGAAAAAAAACAGAAAAAAACTTGAACATGCATATGTATGTACTTCTGTTTTGTCTTAGTTTAATGTCCACGTTAATTTAAGCATGATTTGTTTTGGTGGTTTAAGAGTAATTTACATAAGGTTTTTTTATTGACAATGTATTTTATATTTTTAACTTTATTAATTTTGAAGTTTGAGCTCCTTCAAGTAAACAAGAAGAAAGTTACTCCATTAAACTATATTTTACAGTAAACTGTTGAAGTTGTCTCATGTCAAAATATGGTTTTATTTCAGAAAAGGTTGCATCTCAGTAACAATTTGTGCAACTATTAATGAATATACATGCATTTCATATAAGCTATATTTGTCAGAGATGACTTTTGAATAGACGAAACGCACATCTGGCGCAAATAAAAAAAAATCCTGGTATCTATGATGAGCTGGGTTGGATCAACAAAGAACGCCAATAAAATCTTTGAGAAAACAATACAATAATACTATTTACAGGAAAAAAATGAATAAACGTCCACAAATGACTATTGATTGAAACTTTCAGAGATTAAATTTAACAATAAAGCACACTTTAAATCAAAATTCACTAAAATGAACAAGTTAGATTGAATTACGTGATATATATACAAGATTTATAAATATGCTCTAAAGTTAGATAAATATGTATAAGTTTTATTTGCGATACCATACGATCTAAATCAAAGATATGTAGGTGGCAAGGTAAAACATCTTACTCCATCGTTCTAACTGTTTCTCCAGAAATAATCGAATTTCAAGTATGTAACTGGGTCGAGTCACATATCAAACTTTACCTTTTGAATTTTTGCGTATTTAATTTTTTCTGAATTCGCCTGAACTTGGATAATAAACATTTCAAAAACAATAATGAAATGAGAATACGTCATTATTCAGATAAGTGAATCGTCCGATTAAAAAGCATATTAATACTTTGATCTTTTTCGGTAAGTTTATTCTTCCTCTGCCTCATTTTTAGACTTATACCTCGAATTTGACATACACAGTCATCTCAGTACCAGAATCTATGACAAACGAGACGATTTTAATTTTGAAATTATCAATTTCCCCTACCTTAGTAGTAATATACCAACTTCACCTGCATATGGAATATACATTTCCCAACTTATTAGGTATTCAAGAGCTTGCAGCTCCTATTCAGACTTTGTAAAACGTCACCAGTGTCTGAGCAGAAAATTGATGAACCAGGGGTATGTCAAAGAATGTCTCGTCCTTTTTCTAAAAAAGTTCATCGGAAGATACCCAGAACTTGTTGATAAATATTCTGTATCAAATTCACAAATAATACAAGATGGTCTTGAAGTATAGATTTTGCGTACTGACGTTTGTTATCATCTTAATTACGTATTATAGTATTCTTTTATATGTCTTTTTTAGATATTCATTTGAAGTGACTCTGTGGTTACGTAAAACCACATACTTTGAACGGCAAAATTATTTCATTTATTGATATTACTTTTACTTAAGGATCTTGACATACTATGAATGACTAAACTATTTTATTCAATAAGACTACTTTTTCTGTTTAGTCTGTTTTTTATGATATACATTTGACGTGAAACTGTACTTATGTATCCCGTCATACTTTGAACAACACCATTATTTTATTTATTATTATTACTTTTACTGTTAAATCTGGTTTTTGTTATATCTACTTTACGTGAGTCTGCATTTATGTATGCCGTCATACGACAAAATTATTTTTATGTCTACCTGTGCGAATTTCAAACGCGCAATTTTACACCAGTAATGAAAACCTTCTTTCATTTATGGGTAGACTTTACATAGATAAATTCAGCCGTATAAGAAAAGCTAAATGAGAATGTTAAATTTGATGTATGCCTTTTTGTGCTACTTTGTTACATTTGTTGTTTATGTAGTGATATTAAGATGATAACACAATATTGACTGTTGTACCCCTATTTTTGACATTTTTACTCTTTGAGTATGTTTGTTTTGTTCATGCATCGTTGACAATGTAATGGAATTTGATGCGACTGTCATACAAGTGAGAGGTTTAGCTAGATATAAAACCAGGTTCAAACACCATTTTCTACATTAGAAAATGCCTGTACCAAGTCAGGAATATGACAGTTGTTATCCATTCGTTTGATGTGTTTGGACTTTTGATTTTGCCTTTTGATTTTCCTTTTTGAATTTTCCTCGGAGTTCAGTATTTTTGTGTTTTTACTTTTTTCTTATTCATTACTTGTCCTTTTGAGTAATTATAGTTTCTGCAACTGCCACCCTACAATCTTCTAACAATAATATAAATTTAGTTCAACGTTAATTAAGTGGTTTCAGTCGTCTTTTTTTTGTATTTGACAGTTGATAAAACTGATATGACATAGCTCTTTGACAAATACTGTGAATTTTAATGTAAGAGAACAAAGTGATAATTTATTGATTGGTCTTGGTCTATCGTATTACCAAATACTATGTTTATTATCTAAACGATGAAATATAGCGTTATTAGGATTATAAAATGTAAAATGCATAAGGCTCTTTTGTGTCAAAATTCATATCCCTCTGCCGGTCCAGAATAGTCAATGTTTTCAATTGTCATGATACAAAACGTATAATTACATTATTTATGTGGTCCCTCTCCACTTCGCACACACAATTGATATGAATAATTATGTTTGAGAAATTAATAGTGAAATAGATCCAATTGTTATATTCATATAGTAAAGAGAATTATCAAATGTGAAGATTTGGAGTTAAAGGCTTCATGATTTAGATTTACAATTCTAAGAGATATGTGTCAAAAATTTGGGATCTGATTTTAAAGCATGATTATTTAATTGATATAATGTTCAATGCAGTGTACCAATCTCTTTCGAATCTTAGGACTGTTTGGGATAAAAAAAAGAAAAAAAAAAGTAGTATACCTGACGTTAACACTCTGCTAAGGAAAAAAACCATTAAAAGTCAAATTAATTTTGTCAGGACTTTCTTGTGAAATTTTCACCGTTTAACTAGAATAAAGATGTGTAAATCATTTATCATCAGTGCTATAATGACTTCTTCTTTGATTTTAAACATCTTTAATATTCAAAACATAACGATTTCATAAGCAGTTATCTGTGTCAGGAATACTATAATATGAACAAGAGGCGATCAAAAGCCCGAATACATCACCTGTCTATGGGGTATTTCGTTTATTCCTTCTTTAGTTTCAAATGACAAAAATCCCAATCAATTCATCAATTAGGCCTCAAAGATTATTTGTATATCTCCTTTTGTAGAACTTTTTTTCTTTCTTACAAAACTTTTCTATTCCTTATATTTTCTTAAGAGTTGATTTATATTGATACTGGTACGGGTTGTCATGCACTAGAGGAATGTTATCACAAGCAACAAAAATTGAGTAAACATGTGATCTTGTATACCAATGAAAATGATAGTTTCGTTTTTAGACTGATAAGTCCCAAGTTACACTGGCATGTTCACAATGATAATCACCTTCGGAGATAATAATCAAACGAGTGGGGCATTGTTTTAACAATATGTAATGATTGTCTCTTGATCTCATGGTAAGTTATAAGATTTTAAGTATGAAAAATTATGAACTAATTAAGAAAATGCTTGATACGAAGATAGCATTGGAAGGTAATCTAAATACTCTGCATAGACGTATGATTTGCAGTTTTAAAAAAACATGTCCAGGCATGACAATAACGTCTGACCAAACAAAGATAACTCGAATGACCGGGTTGCGACTGAAAAACGGCTTCCTTTTATAATCTGCAAAGTCATCGTGTATCTAAGACTTAACATCCCAAAGACATATATATTGTCGTGGAATTATCCTTGTCCTAAAACTGTAAATTATGACACCTGAATGGGAGAAATTCTATTTTTATTTATTTCCTGATAAAAACTCATAGTATTGCATATTGTCTTAATCGATGTATCTTCCCTGTGATAGCATCAACTCAGAGAGTTATATCTTGTCGAAATCTTTGCTCGCAAGTGAAACCAAGGGGTATTTTGGGAAGTGATTTTTTTTATATATTTCTTAGCCTTTCAATTATTTTTTCAGAAACACGTTTTCTTCTTTTTTCAAATTATTTAATGATTGTGTTCCTTATCATATTCATACGATTTTTTTAACACCTGATTTTTTGCACTAAAGCTGTTTACAATGATCTTACCGTTACAGCTTTAACTGTAAGGTACCCTTAATTGTGAATATCTATAAAAACAAAGTATTATTATATTATTATATATTTAATATTAGAATAGTACAATTAAATACAGTGTTGAATAATAATGTAATACTTTTTTTTACTTTTTTATATTTAAATACAACTTATCCGGAATTGATTATGTACTGTTCGTTTATCTCGTTTATAAAAAGTGTGAGAAATATAGATTTTCTAAATCGGATGGTTTACCTAGATAAAAGTGAAGGAAATCTTTTAAATGGATAGTTATTGTGGAATTTGCCGATTTGATATCTTTCTATTTGGATTTTAAATTTATAAGATGAGTAATTTATTGATTTGTATAGTTAAGTTATCAATTTGCTTGAAAATGTCATACAAGTGTTTTATTTTGTTAGGAAGAAAAAAATTCTGTCTTAAAATTAAATTTTGAAACACTCGGACTGCATGATATTCTTTGTCAAGATTGTAGGATCTTACGCATCTGTCGAATTCCGATGTAAAGAGACTAAATACATTAATAGATTTATTTTTTTTGGTTGGATAAATAGGTTGATTTCCATCAGTTTTAGTTTGTTACTCCGATTTTGTTTTTTGTCCATGGATTAATGAGTTTTGCGGTATACAACTGTTGCCTTTATTTAACAGTTCATTTAGATGATTATATTGTTGAAGGCCGTATGGTGACCTATAGTTGTTAATTTCTGTGTCATTTTGATCTCTTGTTGGGAGTAATCTAATTGCCAATAATACCAAATCTTCTTTTTATATAAAAGTTGACATAATGCGTTTCGTACAAATATAAAAACAAATAAACTCATCATAGATACCAGGATTAAATTTAGTATATACGCCAGACGCGCGTTTCGTCTACAAATAAACTCATTATAGATACTAGGACTAAATTTAATATATACACCAGACGCGCGTTTCGTCTACAAATAAACTCATCATAGATACCAGGACTAAATTTAGTATATACGCCAGACGCGCGTTTCGTCTACAAAAGACTCATCAGTGACGCTCGAATCAAAAAAGTTAAAAAGGCCAAATAAAGTACGAAGTTGAAGAGCATTGAGGACCAAAATTCTAAAAGTTTTGCCAAATACAGCATTTTTACAGCTAATGTAATCTATGCCTGAGGTAGAAAAGCCTTGGTATTTAAAAAAAATCAAAAGTTGTAAACAGTAAATTTATAGACATAACCATATCAATGACAATTCATGTAAGCACAAAAAGTGCTGACTACAGGGCTTGTGATACCCTCGAGGAAATAAATATCCACCAGCAGTGGCATCGACCAAGTGGGTGTAAATAAACGATGATCATGCACAAATGAATTTACTATAATTTTTACTTGCAAGTAAGATTGACTTTATCATGTTTATTTCACCAATCATGTAACTATGATTATAATATAATTAAATAAGTAACATTCATTTAAAAAAAAAAAAACATTTAATTTATGCAACACCTTTCCATCGTTTATCGGTTCATTATCCGGACCATACATGTATAAGAATTTCCACATATTGCCATGACTATAAGCGTATTTGCAAATACTTATTGATCCGGAACGTATACACACAAATAACTTTCAAATGAAATAAACAGAGCCAAATGGTAAAATCTTTTAATGTTGAGTTTATGGGGAATTTCCCGAGGAGATTGTAATTCTTTGGAAATCATGGTAATAATTAGTTTCGAAACATATTGCACATGTTGCTGTTAACAGATTTTAGGAAACAAATTCGAAAAAAAACAACATGCATGAAATCTATTATACACTGAAAAATGGTGAAGCATATATTGAATTAAATTTATTAATTGAAGTCCCCGAGGGTATCATCAGCCCAGCATTAAAATAGGGATTTTTTGTTGTATTTAAATTTGCAGTTTTAAAAAGTTAGAAATTATTATAAATTAAGGAATTAATCTCCCTCATGCAAAGCTCTGATTCCTTTCACGGATTTGGCTTGACTTTTTGGACCTTTTGGATTGTAGTTCTCCATCTTTTATATTAGCTTTGAATTTCAAATATTTTGGCCACGAGCATCACTGAAGAGACTTTTGCATTTTTTGCCACATACGTATGATAATTTTTGTATTTCTCTTTGTAACATTGCTTTAAAAAAAAATATCTGATGTATATTAAATTAATTAAAAAAAAACAACAATAGGAATGTAAACAGCCAGTTTGTATTTGCAACATGATGTGCTCTTTCAATGTTACGTCAGCCGACATTTTGGTATAATACAATAAGATAAACATTTATTTCAATATTGGAGTGTCATACATTTTTTTCCCCATTTAGTTTGATATGATGATTATGAATATGGACACTCTTGTGGTGGTCATACAGTTAAAACTATTTTCAGAATATAATATCAGTTTAATACATACATTTTTGAATTGATTATTTTTTAAAAGGAAACAGATACTTTGTTTGACTCACTACAGCAATATATTTGTCCACCTTTATTGTGTTGTTGGTTTTTTTTGCATGTCAAGCTAGCTTAAAAGGTAATATTGATCAGCGACAAAGATCAACTAGTACATGCATATGACAAAGAACTTCACTTATATCATGATTAGTTTGTACAAAATAAATTTAATGTTTTGATAAAAGACACGAAATAGATAAATTGGCTGGCAAGTACAGGATATCAAACAATTTTACTTCTCTTGAATAACAAAAGATAAATCCCAATGTATGTCACTTAGTATTTCAAATAGCAATTCACATGATTCGAATGGTTACAAGTTTAGTACATTAGCAATACCTCATGTAAGAAACACAGAAAATGTATTCTACTTATCCTAGCGAGTACATTTTGTTCAACGTACAAAGGGGATGCATTAGACTATCTTGTTCATCAATGTTTTCAAGATCACCTTTGTACGTTAAAAAAGTATCTCGGTTTATGCCAACTCATAACTAAGGTGGGTTAGCGCCGAATATGTGAGACGATTACATCGAAGTAAAAAACAAGTTTTTTTTTATCTTTTTTGTTGTCTTTAAAAGAATTTTTCAGATGCAGTAACAGTTTCAAAAGATGTTTCCGAATGTTGCCGTAATTGCATCTATTTTCAATTCTGTCCTCCAATTGGCAACTTATCTTCTGTGGAAATACCTATTGTACTTATACCTTTGCTAGTCTTGTTTAATTTTTAATTTTAGTGTCTTGTGTACAATTTGGAGTTTGGTATGGCGTTCATTATTACTAAACTAGTATATATATATATTTGTTTAGGGGCCAACTGAAGGACGCCTCCGGGTGCGTGAATTGCTCGCTGCATTGAAGACCTGTTGGTGACCTACTGCTGTTGTCCTCTCTATGGTCGGGTTGCTGTCTCTTTGACACATTCCCCATTTCCATTCTCAATTTATTCCTATTACTATTTTTTTCTTCCGCCTTATTTTGTTCTCGGAATGTGTTTTTTTGTTTAACAACATTTCGCTTCGATATTTCTGGTAATATAATTTACAGTATATGCGCTTTTAAATTTCACCCTCGTGTGTTATCTACAAAATTATTTTTCTGAATTGTTTGGCTAATTTTAATCGAAGCGAATACGTGCAAAATGAGTCATTTACCTTTGCCAAAAAGAATGTGTCGGTATGTTTTTATAATTCATAAACCATTGGTCGTATAACCCTAGAAAGTGTTTTTTAGGCCCCGGGTTCTTACTAGAAAATGAGGTCACGGTCAAAAGTCAAGGTTAAAAGTCAAGGTCAGATGTCAACATTATGTTCTTAATTTTTTCTGACACTTTTACAGATATATATTATATAAAAAAAACGAGTGCAATATGTTAGCTTAGTAGTAATGAAGATATGATACATCTGAGACAATCAAAAGACATCTTACATGAGTTGTTGCTCCTTTAATGTTTTGAATTAAGGTTAATTCATTATTGCTTTAACTTGGTTCATAATAACCCCATATGGTCTTTGAAAATTATCGGCAACATATGACGTTAAAAAAAGTAAACCGGAAATGACTTTTAGGAACCCATCAGTCATTTTTGCACTTTGGTCATCGAACAGTACTCGAAATAATATATTTTGTAATACACAAACATTATAAACTTAACCGGAAATAACTCATTATCTCCATTATTTCACACAAAGTATATAGAAACAATGTATTTCAGTATCAAAAAAGTAGTTTACAGCTAGATAATGTTGATCTGTAGGAATTGTGCTGCACTTATCGTACAAAGAAAATGTACGTCAAAGTTGCTTTTTCCTCTACAAAAGGGAATGTTTTTTTATCAAATCTGCAGCTTGTAATTTGCAGTGTGTTACCAATTATAATACTAGCATATGTCATGCAACCGCTTCCTGTCTATGACTGTACAAGGAAAATGAACATTAATCTTTTCTTTGAATCAAAGTATTTACTTTATGCCCTGATCAATTGCATGTATTTCAGCAGGTCCTGACACTATTGGATATTTTTGCAATCAAGAACAAATTGAAATATCTCGAAAATAAAAAGTTAATCATTAAAAAAGGTCAAATCAGGTTTATTCATATTGCTGACCTCAGTATTAAAGTCAATTCAGTTAACATTCCAGGGGATACAAAAATTATCGAAACTAAACACAATACATAATGTACCTAAATGAACTAATCATAGATACCAGGACTAAATTTAGTATATACGCCAGACGCGCGTTTCGTCTTCAAAAGACTCATCAGTGACGCTCGAATACAAAAACCTAACCATATTTGGTGGACCAGTGTTTAAGGTTGGTTGTATTCATTGTCAATAACGTAATTCAAATTTGTATGAGCTTTTGATTATGCCATTTCATTAATCTGTTTTGGATTTTCTTGCAGTTCTGAATTTTTGTTATTTTACTTTAAGTAGTAAAGCAACTATATTTGGGGTATTGAATGATGGTAAAGTGTACATGTCTGTTCAGAAGGATTTATCTAACCTTGACTTCATTGTTGTGGTTTATTTATCTTTTTGTTATTTATTTTACTTGGAATGTCTAGTGGTACACCGCAAAAATAGTTGTTTAAAAATCGGAATGAAAATGTCCTTTTTTATAAATTTTGTAAGTACTCACATTTTCCTTCTTTATTGATTAATATTTTGAATATTGAAGAAATCATTTTCAAATACATTAACTGTTTTTAAAATGTTTTGTTTACATGATCTAGTATAATTGTTAGATAATCATTTATACCATTATAATACCGTTATAATTTGTGTCGTTTATCTTGTATCCATTCAAAAGGGATGCAAGGGATATTGTATGATATTCAAATAAAGTTTATTCAGTTTTGTTTGGTCCCAAAATAATTTCAGAAATTTGCGTTACAAAAAATAAATGACGAGACATATATTAAACAAAAAAGTTTAAGTTATTTTCCAAGAGAAAAATAAATGTTTTGTTGGTAACATGTTATTTACAGTTTTCAAATCGATTGGCAATTTTCAATTTTTTGTCCTTGATAAAGTATAAGATAGAATACAGCATGAATTCTATTTTACTTATGTTGCTGTCTGAATTAAGCATCCTGTCCTAGTTTAAAATCCTTTCGCGGATCGTTATATCTTCATGAAAGGTAAATGCCAATGTCTTGAGATGGAATTTTTTTTAAAAAGGGCTACGGCGGGGGCATAACATACATATTTGAAATGTTTCAATGATTTATTATCATCAAATTACTAAACTTTTGTTTTCTAATTGGTCAAGACTTTGTTGTGTGCAGCCCGTAAAATCATTAAGGTTTCGGGGGTGTCTAAATAATAATCCATAGAATTTTGTAATAATTTGCCAAAAGGAAGTTTATATCCTGCTTGTTTAAAAACATCAATAAAAAGAATGGGTCACGTGACTTATTTTCACACTACAGGTTGTGCAAAATTGTCAGATTTTGTATAGATTATGAATGGAAAACCCAATTTTCCGCCATAAAACAAAAACTTCACCATAGAATTTTGAGATAACATTTGAGGAGATAGCTCCAATAGTCATGATAGTACATGTATGCTTTTAGATAAGAAAAAGAAAAAAACGGGGTCATCGGACTCGTTTTCTTTCTGAAATTATCTGCCCTTGCATTTTAGTTGCATCCCCTTACTTGGCAAAGTTGGAAAAAGTTGAATCAAACAATGATTTGTAAAATACAACCATACATATGATAAAACACGGCATTTTCTATATCATAATGACAATTCTTACACATGAATTTCCTGCTACTCTCAAAATTTGCACTTTGTATCAAAGATCTAGACCTTGTTTTCTGGTATTTCAAAATCCAAGATGCAGGAAGACATCCTATCTACCTTAAGGGCATACGATAAATTAACAGGGAAGGTAATGACGTTGCTAACGTAAAATGTTATTTTCGCGACGTCAAACTCTGACATATCGGGAAAAGATGCAATTTTCGACTGATATTTACCATTCAAACTGATTTTGAAAACGAGTGCATGGAGCCCTATGTTTTAAAACAGCAATTTGTTTCATTTTGCAAGGAGATTATGTGACCCAAATTTTATAAAACTGTAAATAGCGCAATTTTTTTAATTTTGATAAACATGCAGCAAAAAATGACGTTTTTTCCTCTAATCACGAACATTTGATAAATATAGAGTTATTTCGGAATAAAAATTGCATAATTTTTAATAATACTTATAGAATACAGAAATTACCGATTATTTAACAAAAACCATTTTGTGTTTATCTTTTAAAACAAAAAAGTTATGTGTTTCTTTCGAAAAAGAAAATACGGACACAAATCTGAATTTTGAGCAAATATACAAAAATTTCGACCTTATTTTACTCAAAAAGTAGCACATGAAGGTATATTTTTTATTACATATTTGATTTAATCAGGTAAAAAATAGCCTATATGCAAATTTTCATCGACTTGTAAATACAGGTTCAAAACTGTATCGTATGCCCTTAAGAGAAAAATGCAATTAGATTTTGAAACTACCGTTTGATATCAACTAATCGAAAATACGGATTATTATGAAACTTACAATCCTGGTACCTTTGATAACTATTTACATGTCAGGTAATTATGCAAGAATTCAATAATAATGAACAACTAGATTTGCCATTGCAAGCAATAGCGGATGGTACCCTTCCCCCATTGCCAGGCGAGCGGCAGCCATTTTGAAAATTCCAAAATCATAGAGTGCATCTACTCATGACAATTGTCAATTTTGTAAAGTTTCATTAAGTTTGGAGAACTTTGAAATTTTTGAAATTTTTGCTGTTCCCATGGTAACGGCGGCCATTTTGAATATTCCAAAGTCAAACCCCCGCTGCAATTGTTTCCTTCCATAATCATATATACCATCATATACCATTTGATGTCTCTAGAATACATTTAACATTGATGTTCTGGAATGTTCTGTGAAAATTCAAAGTTTTGACCTTTTTGCATTGTTTCCATGGTTCCTACAGATATTTTGGAAATTCCAACGCCAAATTCCACATCTTCCAATGTTGCTCATCGTTACTGTGAAGTTTCATGAAGTTTGGAGCATTTTGATATTTTTGAAATTTTTGGTATAGTTTCCATGGCAACATAGTAGTTCCAATGAGTGCCAAAATCATCCAACACCTGTATATGGCCGCACCTACATTGTATCAAAATATAATGTTTCTGAGTTTAAGCAACAGTTCACCAAAACAAAAAACAGGATTTTTTCACATTTGTTTCGTTTCCATGGCAACGGCAGCCATCTTGATGGTGCCATACCCCACTGCACTATATAATGTGGTGGTCTACATTATGGTATGGTTCCATCAATATTGTTCAAGCCAATTCTGAGAAATAGTATGGACAAAAATGTGTGGAAGAATAAATATACATGTAACTAGAATTGCCATTGCAAGCAATAGCGGATGTCACCCTTCCCCCTATTGCCACTAAGCGGCAGCCATTTCAAACTTGTTTAACAGTAAATGCACAAATATGCATGGCTATTCATCTTTTTGTAAATTTCAGTATATTCAGAGCATTTTTAAGTATTACACATTTATACCGTTTCCATGGCAACGGCAGCCATTTTGAAAATTTCAAAGTCAAAAGTCTCATCTTAACTTGTCAGTTACCAATAATATCAAATTTCATTAAGTTAAAACCATTTTGAGAATTTTTGACATTTTTGCAGTTTCCATGGCAACCGTGGCCATTTTGGAAATTCCAACTTCAAAAGTCATATCTAGACTTGACAGTTAACAATCATATCAAGTTTCATCAATTTTGAAGCATTCTGAAATTTTTGCTCCTGTATCCATGGTAACATAGTAGTTTCAATGATTATCAAAATCCTTCAAAACCTGTATATAGTGGACAACTATATTGCATAAAAATTTGATGATTTTAAGTTCAAGTATACCAAAGTTATTCACCAAACCCGGAAGTTTTTGGAGCATTTTGACCTTTTTGCATTGTTTCCATGGAAACGGCAGACATTTTGGAAATTCCAACGCCAAATTCCACCTCTACCAAAGTTGCTCATCGTTATGCTAAAGTTTCAAAAAAATTGGAGCATTTCCATATTTTTGAAATTTTTGGTGTAGTTTCCATGGCAACATAGCAGTTCCAAAATGTGCCAAAATCATCCAAAACCAGTATATAGTGGGCACCTACATTGTATTAGAATCTAAAGATTTTAAGCTTAAGCATTCTCAAATAATTCAAGGAACTCCAAAATTATATTTTTTCACCATTTTTCCGTTTCCATGGTGATGGCAGCCATTTTTAAGTTCCAAAGTTGCACAGACTCTGGGGAGTCAGGGTTCCTTGTTATAGTGCACCATCATTCGGATTGGTACTTTTGGCTCTGAGAAAGAGGGCGGACAAAATTAGGTGGAAGTATAATAATAATAATAATAATACAGAAAAAGAAACAGAGGAAAAGCAATATGTCACCCGACATTGTCGATCGGGTGACATAATAATAAGACAAAAAGAATCGAACAATAACAATATGTCACCCCAACTCCGTTGAGGGTGCCATAATAAACGATTAAAACTCATAGGTACAATGTAAGCTTGCACTACTCGACAAAAGTGCATGGATGTCACATGTTATTACTGTCTTCCTAGATATATCTCTGTAAAAGCACCAACAAGTATACGGAAAATATTGTTTTTTTAATAAAAATAAGTAAATGCGTTATACATTGATATAAAAGTAAAACGCAAATAAAAATATTGCCTCGATTGTCTGTTGTTAACTTGTTACACTCTTTAATTAAATAATCTAAAAACAAATTGAAAATATGTTTGATAAGGTAAACTAATGTTTAAAGACACTAACCAGAACACAGTTAAGCTTTTTTATAGTTTGTTATTTGACTTCGTTTTATTCCGTACATGGAACGTACAAATGTAACTGAACATAGATCATTTACATATTTACATACATATACGTATAGCTTAACAATTTCATTTACTTTTTGTCTCAATAGAAGTCATATCGGATTTTATTTTTAATCATCTTTCATATATAAGTAAGGAGACATAAATCAGACAAAGAATAACAGTTTCAGTTTGAAATTGATTGCGTATGAATGCTTCAATCATGTTTTGTAGATTTGTAAATTGAGCTGCACCATCAGAGTAACTTTAAAGAAGAATCTAAATCAACAGCAATGTTGTTCAAACTCATGAGTCTGGTAAGTCGATTAAGTATTATAATGTATAACAACAGATCGATTTAAAAGTACAAAACATATTCCTTTTGTTGGTGTTTTTGTTGTTAAATAACTTAACAACTAACAGTTTATCTTGTCATGAACATGATTGAAACAAATGCCTAACTGATTGTATAAATAATTTGACTGGCAGACTAGGATTTTAATACGATAAGCTTTGGCAATACTACATTGATCAAGATTCCACCAGTCCGTTGCATGGTGTCCGTTGCCCTTACAAGTACACAGTTAGTTTTATTTCTATAAAACTGTTCAATAGATTGACATTAATCATTTGTCAGGTTAAAACGTTTTATCATAACGCCATCTATATCACAGAAAGAGAATGAGTCCGATTAATTGGTGAACTATCAAATGACTAACTTTGGAGATGTCAATTGCTAAAAATTGATTCGCACACCGAAACTTATCTGCAATAAAAATAGGAAAAACAAAATTTCGACCTGGTTTATAGTTATTGCAAATACAATATCACTATTAATCAGTTGCAAGTTGTTTTTTCGTAGCTCCTTTACATTTTTAAAGCAATCATGTATATGACATATATGGTTAGTAGGTTTATTACTAGATAAGTAATGGTGTTATACACTGTATCCAGTTATCATATCAACACAGTGTTGAGGAAAAATATTGATGGTTTTGACATACGAAGAAATTGATGATGAACAATTGAAATAATATATCAATTCGTAAAACATGTTTGATTGGAACTAGATGTTATGTTTGGCATTTGTTTTGTAGAGACAAATGGAAGTGGGTTCTAAATACTTATAAACAGTATTGAAGCCTTAATCATTTTCATAGGCCACTAGTCTAAATACCAAATGTTAAGGGTATGCGATACAGTATTGATCCCATATTGAAATCTTGATGAGAATTTGCATAAAGGGTATTTCTACACGATTAAATTGAATATGTAATAAAAATATACACCTCATGTGCTACTTTTTAAGTAGAATGAGGTAAACATTTCAGATATTTGCACAAAATTCGGATTTTTGGACATATTTTCCTTTTGAAAAAAACTCATAACTTTTTTTTTTTATTTTAACAGATTAACACAAGGTGTTTTTATTAAATTATCTTTAATTCCTGTTTTATAAAAATCTTTTTTTAAATTTATGAATTTTATTTTTACAGAAACTCATATTTATCAAATATTCATGAATGTAGAAAAAAACGTAATTTTTTGCTGTATATTTATCAAATTAAAAAATAAAATGCATTATTGACACTTTCTTGAAAATTGGTACAAATAATCTTCATACGTAATAAAACCAAATGTCATTTAACAAAGAGTTGTCCATGATCTCCTTTTTAAATCAAATCCGTTTGATGATAAAAATCAGTTGAAAAATGCATCTATTCTCGATATGTCCATGATGTCACAGTTTAACGTCGCAAAAATAACATATTACGTTATCAACTTCATTACCTCCTCTGTAACTGTATCGTATGCCCTTGATATACTAGATAAGATCAATTGATCAGAGTCTTCCAGTTACTTAAAACGGTATACAAAGGGTAAATAAATTCCATATGGATATTACTGAACCAATGCAATATATATCGTATTAGGTCACAGACACACTTCATTGCACTAAGACATAACAGAAGAGTTCGGTCACAAATATTCATTTAAAACATGCTTATCACGACAAGATCTGGTAACCAATATATTGCAAGAAAATATTTGTCATTCCGTATTAAGTTATTCCCCTGAAATAAATATTTATCCCATTTTTGCTCTGTGTATATGTTATTTTGGCAAGATCTATACAGGAGCAATATTAATAACATTCATTGATATAGTACACATTTGATTCAGTGATGAGATTACGGTAACCTAATGTTTCATTTGATGATTTTTAAATAAGTCATTTCTCAGTTTTTACAAACATACATTATTATTTGAACCGGTTTTAAAAAAATAAGAAGAAAGCTGGTTCATTTGTTTTTATTTCAGGTACATTTATGTGCAGCATTTCCCCTGAAATGTCCTGAACCAGCACAATGGAGAATCCGTGCGAATAGTCACTGTGCTGATCCATCAAAGTATTTTTGTCTACGAAATGATCTCATCAACGGATATTCTGAAAATTGTACACGGTCTGACTTTCTACAAGCAGGTAAAGAGTAAATTTTTTTTATATTTTTTTATTTTATTTTAAGACTGTACAAAATTATGTTCAAACGGAATACCACACATACAAGAACACACATGAATACATGAATTTCCAAAATTGGGTATTTGTAAACAATATGTATTTAATTTTACATAAGTCCAAACCACAGAAATCAGTTGTTATTTGAAAAAAACTCATACACGTGTTATTAAACTGTTTTTCATATTACTTAAAATCTGTTATTTATAATCGAACCTCAAACATTTAGTATGTAAATAAATATTTACTTGTGAAAATGTTATATATCTTTGGCATTTTATATTGCATGTTGTTAATTGTGATTTGACAGTTCTAAGGTACTTTTAGCAACCTGAAACCGCATACACAAATAACTGTAAGCACAAAATTGCACGGTCAAAGATGACATAAAAGTGTTCATGTCTTAGAATGGTTGTGAAATAAATTTAAGTGACAAAACACATTGTGAAATTATTCGTTGCAGGTAGAAAATCAGTTCTTCGTGGAGGAATAGATGCAGAAGTCTGTTCTAAGGACAGATATCAGCCATATGGATACATTTTTTACACAAATGCCAGTACAAACTGTATCCTTTATAAATCATCCTGCAATGAGGAGGGTCAGGTTGAATATGACCCAGGAGATCGTAACACAGATGCTACCTGTAGATGTGATTACAGACAAGGTTATGATTTTCTTAAAAAAACAAACAACCCGTGTTTTTGCAAACCATCGCAAGAAGATTGTTCCTGCTTCTTGAAGATTTGCTCCAATAGTAGTCATATGCTTTCGCCAGGTAATAAATTGTCACAATGTCTTTTAGTAAACAGTTATTTATCATTTTGAAGCATTTTTATAACTGACTACGTAGTTATATTTTTAACATTATTTAAGACCGTAGGTTGACCTATAGTTGTAAACATCTATGTCATCTAGTCTCTTTTGGAGAGTTGTCTCAGCAGCTATTATACATCTTATTATATGTATATTTCGTTTGTGTATGTATCAATAAATGCATACAGGTATTATATCCATCATCTATCGTGGTTCCTGCTGTCGCAAATAATCATGGAGGTAAACTGCAAATTGTGGTTCATATCTAAAGTTCATTTCTGTAAGTCTGTAGAAGGGACCAGTCGTAAAGGTTTAATTCCTTTAATAAAATCAGACATCATAACTGGAATTGTTTTCCCTGAAATATCCAGTTTTATATAATGTCGGTGTTTTTGGCTTACATCTAAGAAAATAAAACTGTAGGTGGAAAATTGACAATTGTTAAACGATTAGTAGGTCAAGGTCTATCTAAGAAAACACAAATATATGGTTCTCGATAAGACGAATAAATTGGGCAGCTGCCAAATAAAGGCAACAGTAGTAAACCGTTGTTCGAAATTGATAAATCGATTGAGAAAAACACAAATCCCGGTTACAAACTAAAACTGAGAGAAACGCATCAAATATAACAGTATAACTATGACACAACAGAAACACAACATTAAAAATGTATAACCCACAGAAACGAACTGTAATATAACAATGGCCATTTTCCTGACTCAGTACAGGACATTATAAGTTTAAATGCAGTAAGTAATGAACTTTTAATATCAATGATTTCCAATTTCAATAGTTACTAGGCGGATTATAGTTTTACCGATTAGGTATAGAATCACTAGTTCTTAATAAACAAACAAGAACATAGTACATAGTTTATGCATATTGTTACTTTCTTAATTTAACTTTAATAATTTAAATGAAGAAGAAAAAATTCAATATTTACTAAATCCATCATCGCCTTTACAAAGAAATAAGTTAGGATCCTTCTTGAAAAAGTCATTAGAACTGAGGGCAGGGGACTCTTAACAACTTGTTTGTTGTTAAAAAAAAATTTGATGCTGTTGTTATTGTGTATGTTTAATATGTATGTTTATTGTGTTTATTGTGTTAATATATGTTGGTCACAAACTGTAAAGTTTATATGACAATAAAATATTTGATTGATATTTGATATTTGTTAATACGTTAAATATTTGGTAATGTTGGTATAAATGAACGAACTTTGTAAAGCTGCGTAACACTTGCTTAAAGTTGAATTTAAGTAATAAAATATAATAAATAAAATTTTGTTTGTTTCATAGATTAAGCTAGGTTCACACTGCTGATCAGATTAACTCGATCAAGCCCGATTAAGCCAAACTACGTGATCTGACTCAATCGACAAGATGGTACGGGATAGTCTTGCTCGTCACCGATCTGATTTTCAACCCGAAAGTTTTTGACATGTCAAAAACATTCGAGTAAGGATCGAGAGGCAAGTCACTCGAGAAGAGATCGAGAATTTGTCGAGTAGTGGTCGAATTGATCGGGAAAGGATTGTGTAGAGATCGAGTTTGATCGGGATACAAAAATTTTACCGATCAGTACTTGATCATTTCGACCTTTGTTCGACTAAGGTCCGATCATTTCCTGATTAACTCGACCAATGCCCGATCGCTTCCAGAGCACTGCGACAGTTATATTTATTTTATCCCAGACAAACTCCACCAATGCACAATCCCTTCGCGACCATATTTGACCACTCTTCGATCTCTACTCGGCCATACACGAGAACATATGACTGCTTCACGATTCTCTAAAAGTGTGTGCAGATCAGATTAACTCTCATAACTCTGCTTCCACAAAAATATGTTGGCAACACTATTCTTAACTGTACAAAAATTATTCCAATAACAGTAAGTGTCTTTACTTTTGCAAAGAGAGGTAACATTTTAAAAGATGACCACTCAACTACTAGATATCAAATCTATGAAAACTACTGAATACATACTTATGCACATATAATTGACAAACAGTACGCTTTGTAAGAAAGCAAGGACATGTGGATGGTAAAGTTCATGTATATTGCTATCTAACAAAAGTACTAATCTTGTGACAAATCTCATTGTGTGGTGTCATTTGAAAAAAAGAGCATTAAACTACCATTACATATCAGTGTCGACTATGAGGAAATTTTTATAAGCATTTGGTTCCCCATTGTAGAGTAAGTGCACGTCTCTCATACTGCCCACACAGTGGTCATCGTGTCAGCCACTGCCTCACCTAGATTTCTCGGCACCCGTTGCTGTCTACACCATCTTGTTCGTCCTCTATGTACTCTACAAGCTCCGTAACAGCTTTTAACCTGTCTTTCTGAGCTCATACCACCTTGTCCCATCTTCGGTAGCCAAGGGTTACGATCCACTTCCCTGGTAATCCTTGGCTAGGAAAGATACACCTTGCCCACAAATCCAACTGCATTATTTTTATGTAGATATTTTAAATTTATGATTTTACTCGGATCTTCTACTGAATATTACCAAATAAACGGAGAATGTGTCCAACTTGCATATACAACATTATAAAGGGTCATGCTTTGACTTACGTACGTACAGAAGGTCAAGGATAACACTTCGTGCCCACTACGAAACGGCGGGGAATCAAAAAATTCGGACGTTTTTATACTTAAAATATGCATACCCGACCAATTTCCGATTATCCCTACAACCCATATACGATCGGTTCGATCTGGTCTGGTCGAGATCAAGCTGAGATCGTGGATAGTTGATTTGGTCTAGCTAGTCGAGTAAAGACCGTTTAAAGATCGTGAATTGACCGGAATTATCGAAAAAGCATTCATTTTGTTATCGGGATAGAGTCGTGATTGAGTCATTAAGGAGTCGTGAATGGTCGAGTTATGGTCGTGTACAGTCGGAAGGCGGTCGGGTAGAAGTCGTGAACAGGCTCAATCAAGAATTTGGTTGAGCTTGTTCGTGGAAATTTGGACAATCGGGATCATCGAGGTGATCTTATCGTCAGTGTGAACCTAGCTTTAGATGTGTTTGTAATACCAAAATAATTACGTCATGAATTTTCTGACCACAGATTAATTAAAAATCATTAAATAATTACATAATTCGAATATAGATTTGATAAGAAATAATTCGGTTGAAACAGTAACGCTCTTATCTTAGATGAGACATCACATTCTTATTTCACGTTGGTGTTGTTTATAAAGTCCGTAAACTTAGAAACGATACTGTGAACAATTATTCTTTTGAATAAACTCATTTCTAAGGGTTATCAATGTAACATATCAGAAAAATCTTCGAAAGACGTGTAGCGGTACTTAAACACTCATTTGGTCTGTCAATGTGCTATGGTAAGTTAATACTTCAGTTTTGTCATGTACATCTTTTGAATATTCATTTTATAAAATTTACTGTTTGCAAAAGTATAAATTATTCTAAATTATAGGGATTTTCTGGTAACTAACAGAAAACCCTTGCCGTTTTTGACACAACCTTTTTGATCTGTTGGTCCTCGATGCTGTTCAACTTTGTACTCGTTTCGGCTTTTAACTTTTGTATCTTGGCGTCACACGTAGGTCGTGTGTGGACAAAATACACTTCTGGCGTATTAAAATTTTGAACTTGTTGCCTTTTGTTGGCTGTTGTTCGTGTGATTCTTTATCAATTGTGTTCTCCAATTTATTTATATTGTAGTCCTGTGTTGTCATTTTGATGTTATATTTCACATGGCCATAAAAGTGCGAGGTTTGGCATGCCACAAAACCAGTTTCAACCACCATTTTTTCCTTTAAAAATGCCCTGTACCAAGTCAGGAATATTGCCATTGTTATATTATAGTTCGTTTCTGTGTGTATTACATTATAACGTTGTGTCGTTTGTTTTCTTATATATTTGAGTGTAAATTCACATTGCGATAAGACGTGTCACGGTACTTGTCTATCCCAAATTCATGTATTTGGTTTTGATGTTATATATATATATGTTATATTTGTTATTCTCGTGGGATTTTGTCTATGTGTGTTACATTTTAGTGTTATGTCGTTGTTCTCCTCTTATATTTAATGCGTTTCCCTCGGTTTAAGTTTGTTACTCCGATTTTGTTTTTTGTCCATGGATTTATGAGTTTTGAACAGCGGTATACTACTGTTGCCTATATTTGTATTCTTGTCTCTCGATTTTACTAATGTGCCTTGTCTAAATGTCTATTTGGATTTTTCGTTAGTCACATTTGTTTGTTTTTATAGGGATTAAGATAAAAACACAGTGACTCTTGATTGAAGAACCCCATTTTTAAATATTTTTGCCTATTAAGTCTTATTGTTTTGTTCACACATCTTTGTCGATATAATTAAAATTTATGCGACTATCGTACAAATAAAATGTTTAGCTTGAAACTAGGTTTAATTCACCATTTTCTACGTTATAAAATTCTTGTACCAAGTCAGGAATATGACAGTTGTTATCTTTTCGTCTGATAAGATTAACAAGCTTTTGATTTTGCAATTTGAATAGGGACCTTTTGATGAATTTTTAACTGAGTTCGATATTTGAGTTAGTTTTTTCTAGCTATAATTTGCTTCGAACTAACTTTAAAGAACTGCAAGTACACTGATAATAGATTTTGTTTCTGTTTTTTTCTAATGTTGTGCTGTAATACCTCTGTCACAGAGTAGATAAGTGTTGAGCACCAATAATTATGTTCAATCCCGCCAAATTCCTTATTTGCCTTTTCCAATTCAGGACCTTGTAATGGAGTCGTTAGTTCATGTATGTTCGATAGTTTTCGGTAAATTTGTTTGCTATAGATTCGGCTGCTACTATTCCATTTAAAATGGGTCAAATTTTTCATGTAAAGGCCATTTATTGTCAACAATACAGTCACCCTGTTGAAGGCCGCATGGTTTCATATAGTTACTTTCATGAAAAGTTGATGGCAAGCATACCACAGCTCCTTATTTTCATATATGGTACAGTTTTTGCAAGAGGTAGCTGTCATTATATTAAAGCATTTGAAAAATAGGTTACAATGCTGGTATCTGCCCTTAGGTCGGATTGTTGTCTCTTTGAAATATTCCCCATTTCCGTTCGCAATTTTCGTAATTACAGAATTTAAAATAGTACGATATGAATTAGTAGTTTTATTCATATGACCAAAAAGCATTAAAAATTCAATTTTAAAAAGTTTAACCATAACAATAAGAACATTTAGTCCAATGTGCTATTATAACTGACGTTTATTCAACTGTGTTACCTTAAGTTGGTGTCAAAATAAGGTCATCAAAAGGCTTGGATTGGGTAACTCCATCTTTTTGGACATTCAAAGTTATTTATTAAGTATATGTAGGGTTAAAGCTGTAAATCTCTTTCGTGCAGTATTCATCCTACTTTGGCTTATAAAAAAATGACCTTGGATAATGTAAACTTAATTTCGATACTTGTAGTAATACCTTTAATCTAAAGATTTTCAACTTGCCTTCCACTAGTAGCACGATTTTAGTCTGAAACGGTCATTTTGGTCTGATCGTATCTTAATTGACTGGATTTACCGCTAGAGGAAAACGTCAAGATTTGTCAGATCGTTAAGTCTCCATTCGGATCGATAGTCTCATTAGGTAAATTAGTCCCGTTAAGGCATGTCAAGATATTTAAGACTGTATCTTCTAGCGAGCTGTTTAGATCCGTTAAGACCGTGTCAGACCAAAACAGACCATGGATACAAACTGACGTCAAGATGTTGTCAGACCGTGTCCAGTCGTGTTCAGATTTTAATAATTTGGACACAAAACGAGTGAAACTTTCCCATTATTTATCAGGGGTTGCTCCCCTTTCAAGAATAAAATAAAACTGTGAAAGAAGACGATTTTTTTTAACTGAAAGTCTACCACGTCCCCTTAATCATGTTATTTAAATAAAACAAATATTCAATTTGAATTCTAACTTCTTCCTATTTAATTATTAAACACTGTTTTATAATTATATAAATAAAAAAAAGTAGCTGAAAGTCATACTGCTGCACAAATCGCCGCGAATTGACTAAAAAAAATCAACAGATTGCCGAAATAATATTTGATTATTGAATATAAGCACCTGAACCTTTATATTTAATGGTTTACAAGTGATTGCAATACGTTTTATATGCAATTACAGACTGCCGTACGTGGTGACGAATTTGTCATTCATTTTTACACCCTTATTTAATAATAACGGATGTCGGCCGTGAACACTTGAAAACGTGATCTTAATATGTTAAATTAAATTTAAGATGTAACTATTTTTAAATATTGTAAATGAATGCATTATCATTTATCTTTTTATGTTACCTATATAAATTGCATTTGAGTAAATTTGAGGCAGGGAAAAAAATAAATAGATATAACTCTGTCTTTTATCGTTTTCCGTTTATTGTCATGACATTGTCCGTTAACTTTATTTTTGCCAGACTCATGCGTTTGACTTTCCATCTTTATTTTTTAATGTGTCTATAATTCGAGAGCCTTTTGTAAAAAAAAATACATACCAGAAGCCTTCGTTAAAAAATAAAGTTTGAATATTATAGCAGAAAAAGGCTTATAAATTCATTCAAATTTATATTTGAAATAGGATAAATAGTCAAGAAAATGTTTATAAATACGTCAGACACTGTACTTAAAGTACATTTAAAGACCAGGTTACATATATATTACATGCATACAGCATAATAAAGCTGGTTTAATTTGAATGACTATCCATTAGGGACATTTTTTCGACGATAATTAATCAAATCTGACAAGTTTAATTAAAAACGGAAAATAATTCTTCGCCCGTAAACGAATTAACGTTACCGTACCCTCTTTATTTTTGTTTCATTCATGTCGCATGTGTGTCGGCAGTGTCAGCGCTTCTATTAGCTAACTTATTTTACACAAAATCGTTGACATGGTAGAAGGAAACTATATTACAATATAAGCTGAGCTGGAAATTGCAATTGCTGAGTAGAAATTAATATTTTAATACATGTCTATCAGGATAATCATTGATCATGATCATCATGGATCCCAAGAGTTTGAAGGAAAAATGTTCACATTTGTTAAATTTGTGCATACAGGTATGAATCGACGTTTCAATACTACACACTCTTGGATAGTAGCCTGTTCAAAGGCAAAGTAAGAATTTGGGCTTGTTAAAAAATTATTCCTGTGATTGGACACCCCCCCCCCCCCTTTTTTTCATGTTTTTTGGAAGATCAATGCATGATTTAAAAAGTTACATATAAACTAGTATGGTTTAAACCCCCTTTTAAAAATGGCTGGATCCACTCCTGTTTATTGCCTAACATGCATTGACATGTGGGGTATTCACAATGGTATGGTTGTGCGGCATGGCCTATACAACAGTTACAAGACCTAAACCCCTGATCGAGTGATCCTACATATTGTATGTTAATGTATTGATAACTGTCACGTCCTAAATTTGCATGAAATATTTGTCACTTTTTTTTATTAACCAATAACCAACCAATCTTCACATGTTACGATGTAGTCCGAGACAAGCTTGTCTGGCAAAACAGCCGTTTGGACGTCAGAGTAATCTCGGACTAGTTACGACGATGATATACCTATTTATATAGCCACTGGTGGGTGATGTACAATAATTATAATTTGTCACATATGTGTTATGAATACCTTCAACATGTTCAAGGCTTGGGTTTGTATATATGCAATAACCTCAAAATTGCCCGGGGCAAAAAAAAAGAGTATATTGATATTGTGCCCTGACATGCCTGATTCCAAATGATGAGACGGCATTGCGTCCTTAACAACAATTTTTAACACTTTTCATCTTTTGTGATAAGAAATTTAAGATTTTACCGGGTATGATTCATTATTTTGTTATAAATGATTTGTTATGCTCTAAATTTTGTAGAACTTAAATATATGTTATAACAAGAAAAAGAAATTATGTTGATATATTTATTTTTATCTTTTGTATATTATTCACTGTCATGACTGTCATGACTAAATAAAAATTAGATCCCACGCATGCGCGGCATAGTTAAATAAGTGCCCGACACGTTATCATCAGTATGTTGATGGATTATAAAGAAGAAGAAGAAGAATCTTATAAATACTATTTGCTTTGTCACCATGTCACGTTGGTAGTAATATTCAACAAATTCTATTTTAAAATAAAAAAGTATTATAAATTGATCACAACAAGTATAGTGCTATAGCCTCTATTTGACAGTAACCCTTTAATGAAGTATACACCTAAGAAAAACTTGATGTAGAAAGAGAGAACATTTTGTTTTAGAAATAGAACCTCAAAAAAGGGTTTTATTCTTCTTCTCATAAGGGACTTATCAATTAAATTGTATAAGTCATAAATTCATTTCTTTACATCATTAAACTTTGTATATTTTGAAGATCATATTCCGTACTGTTATGCCCTGAATTCTATTCGATGTCTATAAAGCAAATAAAATCTATTTGTACTAGTAACAAAAAGGAGAAAAGATTGGGCTGTCTCTCTTCAATTTTGTCCAGTTACCAAAGTAAAATCAAAATTAAATTCTCCGACAATGCACATGTTGATATATTGTATATGTCATTCCAACACTTACACTTGTTCTTTTATTTGTGTGGCAAATTTAATGACCATTTTAATTCAAAGCTTGGATTTGCATCCTTCATTCTCCAGTACGTTTGAATTTCTACATACATCACAGTCAGTAATTAAAGTTGTGTGTTAAACGTCAATACGAAAGCAAACAATCCATAGTAAAAAAAGATATTTAGAGGGCACATATGTATCTTTCGTCTGACAGCACGTATACACCACAGTTATCGTAAATTATATAAACATATAAAAAAAAAATCGATTTTTTTTTTAAGACAAAAAAGAGAAAAGAACTGATAAGTGCGGGTAATCCATGCGCCTTGCCTCCTTTATGTTTCGATATCTTAAAAAATTAATTATTCTTTTATCTATTATAACACGTGAAAACTACACCGGTGAGTTCCATACATGTCATAAACTTACAGCTGGTCCTGAACATGCATGAAGTATTTGCCACTGGACTTTAAACAACAATCAATCACACTACAACTTATAGTATATATAGTTGTGAAATACAAAATGTATATTATAATGATACATTTAGATGAATAAATAGAATACAAATACACGCTACTTTATATAACTGACACAATTTAAAGGAATACTCTCTAAACTATATAGAGAAGCGAAACGTTTCTTTTGAATACTAAACAAACTTCCTAACAGTACATGTTTTTTTAATGGTTTTACATGCGGCGCTCAAATATTTTGCATGGTCTTTTGGTATAGTGTTTAGACATATATGATATTGTAAGAACCTTTAACGTATAATAGATTCACATTCGTTACTTTGCTCAATATAAAAAAAAACATCAGCATTAATTTATATTAAAAACTGAAGGTCAGACATCACTAATACGTGTTCATTCATTCTTTATTAAAGTTTAGACCTTTTTATCAAGAATGATGATGAGAGTAATTGTAAAATATAATAGGCATGTACTTTCTTACGTTATGGATCATTGATTTTGTTACCTGTTGACCCGGTTGATTACTAACACGTGCCATTGAACTCGACCGTTTTAACTAAAACAGATTTTATTTTAAATCAACGCCATATATATATATATATATACAAAGTATATACAAAGTACTAAATACATATTATATGGATAAGAAAATAAATATTATAAGGATATATTGTTTGAATGAAAATTTTTATACGGTGATACTTTAACACCGTCCCGACAGAGACTGAATGCAGTATATGATCAGGTTTCGGGATCCGGGAAGTCTTTTTTCGAATTTCCGAATGTCGGGAATATTTTTTTCCAACTTTAATAGAGTAACTCGCACGAAAAAAAAATAAACATACCAAAAAAGCAACAGCTTAAACGGTAAACTAGGACATATACCAACAGAAAACGAATTAAAGAAACTGTCATGCATAAAACAAAAATATGCATGACTGTGTTAATTTGCCTCCGCTGCATTTCTGTGGATTGTCTCATTGGCAATCATACCACATCTCCTTAACTTTTTTAGGTTACGTTTAGGATTTTCCGTTACTAATCTTCAAATACAAAAACCATTTTTACCGGTGTTCACAACATTTCAAGGTTAAATTTATGGCATACATTCTGGTGTGTATACAATTAACGTACGTCCTTGCATTTAATTATCAATATATATTTATATAAACTAACATTTATTAAAAAATAAACAACATATATATATAGACGAATAATTTATTAGTTCCTCAACAAAACAAGAAAAGAAATAAAGAATTAACACAAGATTTAATCTTTTTTTTTTAATTAATCAAAACATACTTCAAATTCTAATAATAAAATACATATATACATGTATTAATCTAAAATGCATTATCGAGTAGAAGGGGCGCAACTCGTGGTATCAAACCGGTATACTGAACGGATCAAAACAGGGTCTGAAAATTTTGAACGTTCTTTGTATCCATGGTCTGTTTTGGTCTGACACGGTCTTAACGGGTCTAATCAACCCGCTAGACGATTCAGTCTTTTCCGTCTTGACACGCCTTAACGAACTGATTTACCTGATGAGGCTATCGATCTGAACGGCGACTTAACTATCTTAAATATCTTGACGATTTTTTCTAGCGGTAAATCCAGTCAATCAAGATGTGATCATACCAAAATGACCGTTTCAGACTGAAATCGTGCTACTAGTGTTCCTTCATATTCATTATTTGTACTCTTGGTAGTGTTATTCAATTTAATATAAATAATCTTTATTGTTCCATGTCTTGTGCATGTGATTATGTTAGGGAACCCAGATAAAGCAAACTTAAATTTTCACTGTAGTTAAGTGCGATTGCACGTTTAGAGAATGTGCAGGTCTTTAAAATTCCTTTAAGGTGTTGTTCCTCTAAGTATATGTTAAGTTTTGTTCAACTAATGCATACCATATATGTTTTCATGAAACAATCCTTTATATATAACCGCTTAGCAAATTATAGTTAAACATTTTACAAACGATATAAAAATAAATGTTACTAAACTTTCTTTGCTATTGTAGATTATAAATGCACTATCAAATCGGACCTTCTTCCTGTCACTCATTGTAGGGCAATTGCATATGCAAAGTAAGTATTGATCTGTTAATTGATATCAAGGCTCATCATTACACAGTACAATTAAATTAATCCACACTGATGTAGCCTCAAATACTGTAATATTATAAGTCGAATGAAACGAGTTTCTGGTGATTTTAAAATTAGTCAAAAGAAACGATTTTCTGGTAATTTTGAAATAAGTCGAATGAATAAAGTTTCTGGTGATTTTGAACCAATGCGTATATATGTTATAAACAAAGTCCGTTATGCATGTTTTCCCTTTTATCATGAATCCACTAAGCATAAAAGACCATCATTATTCATTTATTGAGCGTTGATTGTAATCAATGTTTATTTAGTTTATGAGGCCCTAGTATAATGATCGTCACCTTGATGAAAAATCAACACGGAATAACATAACTTAATTGCAGTACATTTCCTGAAGATTTGGATAACTTTAAGGGTCTTATTGGTAAAGAAAACCCATGGTCACCATAAATCATCATATATATGTTTCGGACCATATGAGTATTTGGACCATACGCGTATGGTCATGACCATATGCGTATACTCATATGGTCCGACCATATGCGTATGGTCCAACCGTACGCGTATGGTCGGACCATATGAGTATAATACTCGTTTGGTTATTAACGGACCGGACGATATGAGTATTTGGACCATATAGGTATTTATTCCAAATTACATTATAAACTTTTCAATAATACAAAAATTTCATCTAAACAAACTATGATGGTAACATATAAATTCGTTAATTTTATAATTCAAAAACTACGTAAAAATCAAATATTGATACTATAGTTAGTTTTCATCTCTAGTTACATTCTTACATGTAGGCTTGGGTGACATTTACTTCCACGCGGTATCATGGCTTTTTTTGCATTTGCAAGTCTTGGTTGTGCACGATCCTTTTCATGTACACCTTTTGTTTTCGAGTGAAAAGCTAGCCTTTTTGCAGCTGCGTACAGTGATACCGAGGTCTTTGTCCATTTTGATGCCTATGGTGTTTTTAAAAAGTTCTAGATCCCTAATTTCCTAAAAATGACTGCAATACACCATATTCACAAGACATTTTAAATAAGCTATGTTACTTTGCAGTCACTTCTTGTGTAACAGTTCATAAAGAAATTTTTGAAATTTAATTATTTAAGTCGACATATTCATAGTGCCATTCACTCGTAATAACAAATCGGTAATGACCATCGGTAAAGACCATCGGTATAAAATGTGTTTATCATAGTTTTGACAGTAAAATTAACTTTGTGAAACTTCTATTTTTTTCTTTAGCTAATCATTTTATTATAAAATAATAATAAAATTACCTATATGATAGCGTCTTTTTAATGAACGGTTATACCATATGAAGAAGTATTAAGAGTAAACTGTAACAGAATGTTAATTACCCCGACCATATGAGTATATACCAATATGGTCATGACCATACGCGTATGGTCCAAATACTCATATGGTCCGGAACATATATACACTTTTAAAAACTGTTTACAATATCATGAAAATTTTTAGATGACGTCGCAAATTTTATCAATTTTTAAATATTCTAAAAAACGTGCAATATAACTTTTGCTTTCTGCAGTTTCTACCTACCGTCGAAAATATAGTTTCACATAAGTCTTTCCTGAACGAATCAAATTAGTTTAAATATAAAAACTGAAAGCATTCACTGATACTGTGGAGCATTTCTTTTATGTACCCAAGCTTAAATGCTATCACGAACGTAAACGGCCAAAGAAGTATGCTCAGTAGCTAACTTTATTTAGGCTAATATTTAGACTTTGATATAGCTACGAAACAATTATACAGAAAAAAATGTACATACGAAGTTGGCTAATCCTTCACTATAAATAAAGGCAACAGTAGCATACTGCTGTTCGAAATTCATATATCAATAGAGAAAAAAACATATCCTGGTTACAAACTAAAACTGAGAGAAACGCATCAAATATAAGAATTTTATCTATTTGTAGAGAGACAAGAAACGGGGGAAAAAAGCAAAAATGAACATTTTTTCAGATTCAAAATTAAGTCCAAGAGACCAACTTTTTTTGTCCTAAAATGACATTCTTCATTGTTCTTGGACATATGACTTTGAAATTATACATTTTGTTTTAATATGTGTACACTTTTGGAAAAAATGAACCGTATAATACCAACCTTGACAGTGAAAATTCTTAGTGTGTTAATGAAATGTGTATTAAAACATGTAGCAACATGCATGACATCCATATGACGTTATTTTAAACTGATAGCTATGATCATGATGATTATTTGTTCGATTTTCTACTGAAAAGGGCATTTGTACGTTTATTTGCATGGATAAACTTACCATAGACACCAGTGTTGAAACTGACGTTTCTTTCGTCAAAATAAAAAAAGGTCCATATATATATGAAAATCTTTAAAAACTAAATAAGTATAGTAAACGATAATGTAGTTGTTTCTCATTTTCTTCTCAAGATATTGAAAATTTCGTATTTCTAACAGTTTTACTTATGTTATATTGCAGTGACAACAGCGGGAGAAAACCCGACGTCAAAGAAACGTTTCCGAAAGAAGACAATGTTTCTGTTCTCTTTTTAGGTATACATGAATTCGTAATGTTCAAATTTTAATGTGTAAAGGAGTATTTCTTAATTGATCGAATCAGCTTTAAATTGTCGAAAGTCGTTGATCATTTTGCTACTCGCTTTATGATAACAACCTACTAGAGATTTCCAATAAAATGACATACGTACCTAACTCGACGTACGCACGTAACGGGACCGGTTATTGCTAACCAATTTATTTTGTTAAATGCGTTACTCAAGTTTTAACTAAGCATTCCTAAACTATGAAATCCATTCATAATAAATTTTATCAATATCAAATATTTCTAAGATGATGAAAAACGAAAGAAATCATGATTTTTATATATCACGTGATTATTGAGATTCCCGCCTAAACTTCACTGTCATAAGACCACGTATATATACGTATCTTTACCTATCATACGATTCATTTGAGTTGTCTTTCATGGTTTTGACAATGACTTTGATTTTCAGATATACTTATCTTTGCAATATTTAATGAACCTTTTATTATTTGATATTTGTATTGATTTTGTTTGTCGTTATCAGATAGATTCTTCTTTTCGATTTTTAATGTTATAATATTTAATTTCCGTGGGTATTGATTTATATAGATTTTGTCGTAATTTCAGAAAAAAATGAACTCAAAATGTTAAATAGAACGTGTCTCTGTTAAAGTTGATAACTGGGATTGCATCATACTTTATTAAGTATTATTTCAAACGTTCTCTTCTTCTACACGTAATCTCCTCAATTTACAACTTCTAAAAAAAAAAATTCAACAGGAAAAACGTACGTCAACGGGAACTGAATTTAAAAAAAAACCATTAATACAGGTCATGTACTTCTTTAAATTTCAATAGTTGACATATACTTTTCTTTCAAATGAAAGTCAACGAACATTAAAAAAAGAAAATTGTAGTTGATAATAATGTGTGTAAATAAATGTATACACCAATTCGTTATATGGATTGTAATTTGGAAGGTGTTCTCGATTAGCAAGTGATGACTAATAATCTGCATTGACCACTGTGGATAGTAAACTATCAACTTATCATAGTACATAGTAATTGGCTAAAAATATCCTGTACCCATGTATTTCTGATTAAAAGTGGATGAGAATGTCTATTTACATAGTTGTTACATTTTTGAGACAACTATAATGTCACTTCAGTCTTTACGGGAATTTTCTTTTTACTCGTATTCATCCGATTAGAAGTAGATTCTAAAGCTATCGCATATATTGATTGAGTTTCAATTTTTGTCTCGCTTTGGAGGTATATATATATATATAAAAGTGACAACTATGCGACAGATCCAATGACAGGATCACCAGTGAAGGAGTTACACGACTGAAAAAAATAATTTATATTCATGATTATATACTTGTATATTGGATTGACTGGTAGTAGACTAGCCTCGAATACAAATTCAATTATTTTGTTGGACCCCCTGATCGAATGACTGTAAGACTGTATTTTACGGCTTCTCCAACAAGCATGATGCATTCACGAGCAAGAGCAGGTATTGGTTTACTCGTAAAAAGACTAGTGTGTCTTGATAGTGGTTACACTCTCTTGTTACCTATAGTCCATTTGATTTTTATAAATCTTCAAAAATTAATTCTTAAAAATTCATCTTTACTAATAAATATTTTTTTTCTTCGTGTGTGTTAATGTATGATATATACGAACTCTGACTATTAATATCATAATTTTGAACCAATAATAATAAAAGTTACCCATTAGCTCTCTATGTTTTTTCTATTTTTTTAATATTAAATACTCAATGGAGTATGTATGAGTAGTGTAACAGCCTTCTATTCAAAACAAAAACATTAGACATGTGCTTTAAACCTGTTTTATTGTACCATGTGACTTTACTCATTTAAATAACTCTGGTCATGTGATTACTGAGTTTTCTGTTTGCATGCTTTTGTATTTCTCATTGCATATAGAAAGCGCAGTAATCACATGACCAGAGTTATTTGAATGAGTAAAGTCACATGGTACAATAAAACAGGTTTAAAGCACATGTTTAATTTTTTTGTTTTGAACGGAAGGCTGTTACACTACTCATACCTGCTCCATTGAGTATTTAATATTAAAAACAATAGAAGTAACATAGAGACCTAATGAGTAACTTTTTTGATTTTTGGTTCAAAATTATGATATTAATAGTCAGAGTTCGTATATATCATACATTAACACACATGAAGAAAAAAAATATTTATTAGTAAAGATGAATTTTTAAGAATTAATTTTTGAAGATTTATAGAAATCAAATGGACTATAGCATATGAAAATGCGACTCTTAATTGTCGGGCATGTTAAAAAAGGTATATGTATTAATCATTATAATTAATTTTCATCATCCTCAATATATATGTAATATTTGTCGCTGGATATAAGACATACATCAGTATCATCATCATCATAAGTACTATAGCTTGAGGCTTAATCTTCGTCGTAAGTACATGTATAATATATAGCTGTAGGCTTCTTCGTCGTAAGTATAACGTGAGGCTTAATTCGTATCTAATATTTTAGCCAGATTATGTCGAGACCTTATTTTACGCATGCATCTCTATGATACATAGTTTTTATAAATATCCAAGTTAAAGCCAATGGAGATCGTTTATCAAATGATCTTGTCACAATTAAAACAGATAGAAAGGAATTGACTCGTGAGACTGAAACGAAGCATAAAAACAGCTAGCCATTTCTAGTATTTCCAAATAAGCTCCATGTACCGAAATGATAGTATCCACAGCTGCTGAACACTATCTTAAAAACAACTACAAAGAATAATTATCCCGTTTATAATATTGATCAACTATGTCGTACTGTTACACCATTGTCCTAGTATGGATGTGACTGTCCCAACTCAGGAACCTTTAATTCAGTGCTTATCGTTTGTTGTTGTGTTTTCGTTGATTTTTTTTAACATTAATTTGGCTGTTAGTTTTAGTTGTTTTACATTTGTCATTTTGTGGCCTCTTATAGCTGACTATGCTGTGTGGACTTTTCTCATTGTTGAAAGCCCTTCGTTGGACTATAGTTGTTGAAATTTCTGTGTAATTTGGTCTCTTGTGAAGAGTTGTCTTATTGACGATCATACTACATCTTGTTTTTTGTACATCACAAATTAAGAATAAAACATTCATAGACAGTCTAGAAAAGCGAGACCTTTTGTCATGTCAAAAGTACAGAGTATCTGTAGGACCATTAGTGGTCATAACTGTTTAGCAGATTTTATGTATTGCCCGTGTGTCCATTAGATTACACGTCAGTTTCACATGTCTGTGTTCAGTGAGCTACTAAATCACGGGAAAAAAAATCCAATTCAGTATGTAGTCTTAAACTTTTAAATCACATGCGAGATGCCTAATGTTCAGACATTGTTGTTTTTAAAAAGTATTTATCAAAGTCAAACGACAATCATTTAATGTTTTTTTTCGTGCAATACAATTTGTGATCATGGCCGGATCCAAGATATTTGAAAGAGGGTGTAGTTTTCTATAATTGAATTTATACTGACGAGCGGAGCGATGCAAAAAACAATTTGGACAATTATACGCTAAAAATGATATGGATTTTAAAACTTATTTAGCGATCGAAAAGGGGGAGTACGCCCTCTACCCCTGTATCCTCGGATGCAAGTTTAGGTATACTTAAACAAAAACCTCGCCCCATAATTTGGTATAGGTAAAGACGAAAAAGTACTTTTGAAAAATATATCATTGATATGAATTTCTGCCCACATCAAATTATCTTCAGTTAAATGATAGAAAAATAATTTTTTTTTAAAGTCAAGTACACCTTTTACATTCGGGTGTGTTGGAATTTACTTTAAACGTCAAATCTTTTTAAAACAATAAAAAGGCAACCTTCTCGCTTCGGAATTCGTTATTTTAATATTTGCATGCTAAATTTCGTCTTGGTAGTTTTTAAAATTCATAATTTGAGAAGAACTAAAATATGGGTCAAGTGAAATGACAAGAAATGATGGGTGTGTTTGATTACAAGTTGCTAATTTACTTGTTCCATTATATTATTTGTGTCAATAAAATCATTCAAAGTTTAATGACAAAATATTTAAAGAGTAAATAATTAGTTGGGGTTGATTTTTACTGACGGTATATTCCAGCAAACAATGCGTGTTCAAATAGCAAAACATGCATGCAGTGTATGCTCCCCTCCGTCATGCTTCAATGCAGTAGGACTAAATACGTTGAGTTAAGTCGGTTATGTCGAGTAAAGTCATTTTATTGGAAATCTCTATTACGAGTCAAAGGCTAACATATTAACATTTATGAAGTATTGTAAAATATTTAACACATTGGTAATGTCAAAGAAAAAAACCTTTTGATTGAGTGTAATAAAATAATGATTTAAGGAAAATGTGTGGCATGGACAAACTTGATTGTACTATCATTATTTGTTAAATGTGCTTGAAATAACAATCAAACATTAAACTTTGTGAAATCCTTATGGAATTAAGAAATTTTACAGTATTCAGAGCAGTATTTTTTAAAAATATATTTTTCTCTTTTTCTTTTCTGTTCTTAACAATGCACTTACATGAAGTTCTTTTGCTGTTAAAATTTATATACAATATGTGCCTAAAATATGTTCCTTTTCAATAAATTTATTAAATCCTCAAGGAATTCCTGGAAATTTGATAAAATAACATGTTTTGTCTATGTGCAGATATTTCAAGTATATACATATAAACAGAACAAAACATCCTTGGTGTATACTAAATCGTACAAAGTTAATTTGTCAATTTTTCGTGATTAATTCAATATATTACTCTTGTCTTTTCAGAACCATGGAAGGAACGTTCAGTAATAGCGATACTTTCAATCTTTGGTAAGTTTTAAACTTTCCCTATTATTAATACTAGTTCACAACACCTTAGTTTGAATACATAAATAATACTTTATATACATGTATAACTAAATAAATGTCCAGTGAAAACTATATGTAAGTTCTGAAAGATATGTAAATCAAAACAAACGTCGAGATATTTGAACTGCCAAAAAAAAAGAAGGATATGCCGAGAATGAACATTAATTGAGCCATGCAACAGGCCACCTTACGGATCACTAGGAATCTTTTTACAGTAGTTATTTAAAGTATAAAGAGAGTGACATTCAAATCATCAGAAGGAACAAACGAAATTGTACCGGTATGGCTGTGTACTTATCAATCAGCTCATTCAATCTGCAGCTTTACTCGACCACAGAAGTTTATGGATGACTAATAAACTCTAGTCAATTCTATGGGCTCATATTCCTCTTGGATCTTGCAAAACATTGCAATATTTTAAACTAGAAAAGCATACTGAAGACTGGACATCTTTCAATCGATCATGAATACATTTAAGACACTAATAATGCATATTTCCCCATTATATCCTCCATTGAAATAAGAGCATCTTGTCAAATACACCACTTTTCTATTTTATTTTAATGCGTATAAACATATGATTTTAGAACCACTACTTATTCTTGATCAATAAATCAACAAAACAGATTACTGTATATTCAGAAGTTATTGCTTGCAATTCTAATATGATGTGCTTTTTTCGCTTTGTGCATAAAAAGTAAAATCACAAAAATACTTAACTTAGAGGAAAATCAATTCGGAAAGTCCATAACCACATGGCAAAATCAAATAACAAAACGTAACAAAAACGAATGGACAAGAACTACTCTAAATCCAATAAAATTTGTTTGCATATGCGTATATTGATTACTGCACCGAATAATGAATTTTATCAAATTTCATACATTTTACTATAATTCATTAACTTAAAACACTTCCAATCTCTTAAAGGAAGCGCATGTTGTTACTAATTCATTCATTTTTACCGTAATATGTTGCATTTCGCAATTGACATATTTGTCCTAGATACGACAACGGTCATGCTGGCTATTCAAAACTCCTCCCTCTGAAAATGTGCTACAATGTAGTCGTTTGCTTCTTTACAAACAAAAGAGGGAGATTCATGGAAGAGCCTATAGAAACACTCTACACTTATACACATCGGACATAGAAATTTCCTAAATTGCCCTAATCAGCATCGAAATAATTGATTAAAGCTATTATACTTTATTGTAGTTTTAACATGGGCAGGCATTATCTTCGTGTTATTTTAACCTTCACTATCGCGCGGGCAAAAAATAATCACGAATATAATGCCTACACATGTTAAAACTACAATAAAGTATAGCTTGCATTAATTATTTCTTATTTATTATTGCGATCTTTTCATTTAAGCCTAAATTGCGTACTTAATGTTTACGGTAATGTTTATCGCAATTATAAAAACATCGCAATAATTTCAAAATTTACTAGGCTTACACATATAGAAAACACAAAGGAATGCACATAACTCAAACAAATTAATATAAGTTATTATAGAAAAAATACATAGATACAAGTTAATCTTGCAAGATGTAAATAAGGTATGATAGCTAGATAAAACGGTATGTTCATTTAAACAGGATTGTGTTTATTAATATAATAAAATTACTTGAATAATCAAACATATATTTCAACAGCTATTAAGCATGTCACATTGCACTTCCAAATATGAATACTTTCAAGATCAACATATGTTTAATGCACAGTTCCTTTGTTTTTATTTTATGTATTCTATTTAATTCAGGTGGTACACTTACACTTGTGCTGTTTATACTTGTTATATGTATAAGACAATTCAAAGGTACGTCTAATTAAGTCAATTGTCAAATGATTGTTGTGCTGATAATGCATAATTGGTATAATGTTCTTTCAACATTATTTTATCGACTTATAATTTGACAAAAGTGCTAAATTGTTCTAAAATCACCATTTTCCAGAAAATTTATATTTCTCTGTGGACAACTCAATCTTGATATAAAATTTATATATTCTTAGTAAGCTACCTACTCTAATACCACTAATATTTATATTTCAGAGAAGGGTAAAATATGTCAAAAAATAAAGAACACATAAAAAGTTACAATTTTCCAATTAAACTATACTGTCTTTACTTTAATGACAATCCCTATTTAGTTAACATGGTAGATCTTACAAACATCATGAACATGATGATTTTTTTTCTCCCGAAATTAAGAAACATTCATATAATGCTTCAATGTTTTGTTTATATGTCATCATATAGTTTTCGTGATCTATTGCAGCTTTCGAAAAAAATGGGCCAGAGCCTGAACTAAATTTGATTGAAGGCGATACGCTCACATTGCAATACATGCTCCCAATAAAGAGACTCAGACTCTTTTTCTTTAAAGACGACACTCTCATAGCGGAAACAGTAAATGTTAAAAAGCATGTTTTGGAAAAAACAAACGTTACACTGGGAGACCAGGGTAACTATTTTGCAAAAGTGTGCAAAATTAGAAGCAGAATCACAAAAGTGACAGTTCAATGTAAGTATATTTTGATTTATTATCATAACTTGATAACACAAATAAAATGTGATTTCAGTATAAAAGATTGATTATATAAAAATGCTTTCATAACATGTATAATAGAACCAATGTTACCCTGAACTCCTTCCTACGATGCAACTGCTAAATGGTACAATACTCCTAAAAAGAATATGTTCAAACACGAATTGACAATAAGTTTGATGTGTAACAACTTTTCAGCTCCCCAATTGTTAACTTTTTATTTCTATGTAGCCACATTCAAGCAGCACATGAATATGGATAATATACCTCACTTAATACGTCATTCCAGAGCTGGCATTTACTATATTGATTTCCTTGGTCATGGGTGGCTACTCTAAAGGCAGCTGCCAAACCAAGAGTTCTAATTAGTGAAGTTAATATCATCCTGTTGAAAATTTAATAGACGCCATTAGAAGTTTATGAAATATCTATTTAACAGACGACGCAAGTTTTGTTCAAATTGTCTAAACTTCAATTTCATCCCTTTTACTCGAACTTGACCTTAAGGGTTTAACTCATCACCGGGTTTAAACATCCATGAGCATCACATCTTTTAGGAGAAAAAGTCGAATCACAAAAATACTATACACCGAGGAAAATTCAAAACGCAAAGTCCTTAACCAAATGGCAAAACCAAAAGTTCAAACACATTTACCGGATGGATAACAACTGTCATATATCTGTCTTGATACAGGTACAGAATGTTCTAATGTAGATTAGTAAATTTGGCTGTATCTGTATTAAAACGTTATTTTACATCCAAAAGTTTAAGATATTATGGTTCTAAAAGTGCGGGAATAACTATGTGGTCTGTATAGTCTCATCGAACCTTTAAACAAACTTAGTAGTAAAGGTTATCTTACAAATGTTGTTATAATATCTTTGAATATAGTATACAATGGCACGTATATCGTTTTTTTCATCAGCGAATCAAAACATAACTAATTTTTTATTTTATTTTCAGAAATAATAAATATTAACAAGCTGAACTTTAAACTTTTTCTCGTTATTTTGGATACAAATCATAGGTGAAATTTAAAAAAAATGCACAAATGTGCAGGTTTATGCCAACTATTTTGACAATTTACGTAGATAGAAACTTTATAGAGCAAAAACAATCAGTTCATCAGTTATACACTACATTTAAATATCCTAAATTGACCTAAATCATTGGAGACTCCTTTAAGGACATCCGATACAGTTTCAAGGGAGGTAACTCTTGGCGCGACGTTAAGCGTTTGAACTCCCGCAAAACGCCACTTTTATCGGGACGTAATGCGTGTAATTTTCCGTAATAAAAAACGTAACGTGGATTTTTCGATGTTCCAATTTCTGTTTCTCCCGCATGCTAACTTCTTCACTATTAATATAAGTGCATTATATTTTAACAGGATAACAGTCTAATAAAATCATAAGAATTAAAACACCCTTTGTTTCTGAGAGATCTTCTACAAAATACCGTATAGTGAGAAATCTCAAGACGACTGACCCTTTTGGTGTAACTAATATAATGCATGTCAATGATATTTTTAAACTAATACCAAATATTTAGGTACACGAAGAAGTAAACTTCCTATAAACTGAACAATGTATTCAATTTATTTATGTTAGATGAAAAATGGTATGGCGCTAATATTAACAATGATAAAACTTTAATAAAAGAACAAAGTTCCTATTTCCTCTACGTAGCACGTATTTTATCTAACAAAAGGCAATAGCCAACAATATTTTTATACGCCCGTAAAAATTTTGACGGGAAGTATTATGGTATACAAATGTCCAGCGTCCGTCTGTTCGTCATAAACATGGTACAGCATATTTATACATCAAGCAACGAAGTTGCGGAGTGTATAATGTTTTGACCCGTCCGTCTGTCTGTCTGTCAATCCTGTTTCTTGTCATCGCAAATCCTCTCAAACTACACATCAGCATTTCACGAAACCTTGTTGGAAAATTAAAGGACATACCTAGATGTGCATATCGACAGTAAACTTACAATTGATTTTTTTCTAAGAGTTACGCCCCTTTGAACTTATTTGCTTTAATATACTGCTGCAACCTTTTGACATCGCAAATCCACTGAGACCACACAACAGAATTTCACGAAACCTTTTTAGATAATAATGACATACTATGCAGATGTGCATATTGACTGGAAATTATAGTTCAATTGTTTTTTCTTATACAATTTTGTTTATTACAGTTATTTCATTTCTACAGTGACAATGTGGGGAGGTGGGTCATGATGGTCAAACTATCTGTTACAATATACTTTATAGTGAACTTTCTGAGTAACAGGACTTTGTAACTAAAACAGGGGTATGTTGGGGTTTTTTCACACTTCGCGCCGTATCTCAAAAATGATTTAGTATTTTTGCTTAAAACTCTACACACTTCTTAGTTATATTAATCTGAAGATCTGTAAATTTTTTAAAGATGATTCAAATTTTATTTAAGAGTTATTGAGTTTATGAAAAAAGAGGGGTTTTCACATGTCGCGCCGTATCTCAGAAACTATTTATAGTTATTAAATTTCACATAGTAGTTAGTTAAATTATTCTGTACCCTTTTCGTGATGATTCTTTAATTCTTTTTTGAGTTCTTGAATTTTCATTGATCTTAAATTTGGTATCATAGAAAACCTGTTGTGATAAATAAACTTCCTTTTGAGCAAGAATAAGGAATGAGTCAGGATATACTTAGCATGATTTCCTGTACAACCCCCATATATGCATGTTGTTTTAAAAACATGTATTATGTTGGTTTTTTTTTACATAAGACGACGAGCGTATCATGCGCTCGTAGTGCAGCTGTTTAATTTGTTGTTCTTGTTTTTTTACAAATATATTACAGAAATGACGGAATGACAGCAAATACAAAGCAATTTCCAATATAATTAATATTTCCAAATGGCATAATTCTTTTAACTAATAGTTGATATGCACTGATTTTCTCATTTTCGAACGTGTCCATACGATATCAGTTTTATAGAGATTTGGCAAGAATTGTAAACTTGAAAATCTAATTAACCAGAAGGACCGAAGGACAGACAGAGGAATGAACGTGCGATATTTTATGTACATCGCAATGCGTCTCGCTATGGTGGAAAAATATCGTACAGTTATTTATCAATAAAATTACGCAATGAGAGAAGTATTTGGATTTTAATCATAACTTGCCCCCCTCCCCCCCCCCCCCCCCCATAAAAACAGCATTAAAAACTGAGGAGAGAGTTTATGATAGTACAATATTATTAAAATGACTTGCTTTGAAATCGTAATTTTGGTTGGTATAGTGTGAACAGTTGGGAGGAGGGGGATGTTAATATAAGCGCTGACATTGACAGGTCAAAATTAATAAACATATATTGCATTCTTCTTTGATAGAAAAAAAGTGCATATAAATATTGTATGAGATAAAGAAATTCAAAATAAAGAATTATAAAAGAAAAGTTGGGAGAAGAACAAAAACAAACCTAATGCTGGGGGAGGGGTATAGGTTATATATGTCCAGTCCTCTCGCTATTAATTCCATCATTTTTGCCAAATCAAAAAATTCAAATTATGGTATGGTTTCTCACAGGGATAAAAGCCTCCTGTAGCATATTGAAGATTCTCCTTTAAAAGGTTTTGTTTAAATTGTTTTCAGACAACATAAAAAAGAAGATGTGCTATAATTGCTAATGAGACAACTCGCAACAAGAGACAATGATGACAAAGAAATTAACAACTATAGATCACCGCACGGTCTTCAACTATGAGCAAATACCATACCGCATAGTCAACTGTAAAAACTGCGAACTTTAAAACTGTTTAGGAGCCTCCAAATTTTATTCAGTTAAAATCATTCAATTTGACCCGGATAAAAGTTTAATTTTATGCATAAATGTGAAATTTTAAGTCAATAAAACGTGAATCAAGGGATTTTAATGGGGTGTTGTAAAAAAAAAAACGGCAGCCCACCAAACAAAAAAAAAAAAAAAATCTAGAGGTCAACAAATGGTATTTATAAATTTATACACAGTGTGAACAGTAAATTTACCTGTATGTCAAGTTCTAATTTGCCGAGTCTGTAATTTTAAAAGCCGTAAAAATTATGAACAGTCCGTAATGACAGTCCGTAATAACTTTTCTTGAGATGTTTCTCACTTAGGCCACAAACAAAGAGATATATTTAAGATTCACATGATTTTATTTCCGAAAACAATATTACAATTTTTCAGATAGCTCTTTACAAGCAATATTTATACATCTCAAAAATGCCGCCAGTAATTTGCAGAGATAACGTTGAAATTGTCTGCCAGCGACGTCGTGCACTTTAGCGCTAACGTTGAGGTTACAAGGGGGGGACGCAATTTTTAGGATAAATCGCGTTTATCATAGAATCCAGCACGGTGACATATATTTTTTATTTGAGATTTGGAGAAAGCATGACAAAATGCAGTTTATGCAGAAAAATGATAAAAATGACGTTTTTAGAAACAGTGTATTTCCTTATTTTTAGGTTTTAAAAAATACCACTTTGAGCATCTGGTCCGCAATGTTAAGCAAGGCTTGAAGAATTGTATAGTTATTCGTGTTGGGATTTATTTTTTTCCTAATTGTCACTTATCACAGCTTCAGATTGAACCCGACCTTAATAATTTACGACGAAGAATATTTGCTCCAAAAATTTCATAACATTGCCAACTTTTTTTACAAAATTGCTCAAATCCCCAATTTTCAGCCTCAATTTTCTCGAAAACGAGCACGATGACCTATGTCTTATTTTGTATTTTATTCTATAACTCGCCGAGGCCTACAACATATTTCAAAACTATAAAAATGACATTATTTCGAAAAACTGTGTCGGATGCCCTTAAGGTGACACAATACACAGACTTTTTTACGTCCAATCTTTAACCTTTAAAATGATGTTACTTTCTAAAGACTGTATATAAACCGATAAAAGATGTATATATAGATAGATAAAAGATTAATCTTTAAATGAATGCAATATTTGTGAACTATGCAACCATTATGTAATCAATTATTATGCAATTAATGGCAAAATATTTGTCAGTTGACTTGAATGAATTTAGCTCTATCATCTCTATAACTACATATATAAAGGAAATATTAATCAACACAGCAGGAGCTACAAAAGGGTGTCTCAAATTATCGATATCGTATTCCATTCTCTCATAAATCGATAATAAGTGTAAACATCCTTACCACATAAAATCAGATAATGTTTGATGAGGTGTACAATTCGATCTATACATTCTATTCGAAATCTGAGATAACCTCTTGTAGATAATGGCTACAGGAACAACATATAATAAAATCAACTCTCTAGGAATAACCATGAAGAAGCTAATTACAATTGAAAGTTGAAATTTCTTGTAAAATTTTGTAGACACAGTTTACATTATAATTGATTGCATAATTGTTGTATGATACTAACATTGCATTAATCTGAAAAAGTAGTATGTAAGCTATCTATAAATATCAACTTCAAGCAATATAAAGAAAGTTACAGCATTTTAAAACTGAGGAATTGGAGGTATAACATCGTTATATTGTGATACCTTTAAGGGTTCTTGTCTTTAGATGGATATTTTGTACCGTGTTTTTTTATAAATATTGCCTCTTAAAAATAAACAAAGAATGATAAATATGTAAAGCACTCTGATCAAGTTTACCTGTTATATTTTTCCTATGTGAGCAATTTGTATCTTTGGAGCCTCTTGTATTTCTTATCTTCAACCCTTTTAAACAGGCAAAACTTTAAATTTGTTTAGTGCACGCAAATCTCTGTTTTGAAGTTAGGAGGACGGATATATAATTCATGGACTGATTTATGAATCTATTTTCTAAACATGTGTGCATAATTTAATTTCATTTTCAGTAATGACATTTGTTCTTTCAAATTTCCATCTGATGAGCTAAGCCTTTTTTAACTGATATTTAAAGTTCGTTAATATGTTGCACTGTTATACCACTCTCCCATTTAAGGTGGAGAGTAGGGATACCGGTAAGATGTATAACCCCGTCACATTCTGTATGTGTGTGCCTGTCCCAAGTCAGGAGCCGAAATTCAGTGGTTGTCAATTGTTTATGTGTTTCATATTTGTGATTCGTTCAATTTTTGTACATAAATTAGGCCGTTATTTTTCTCTTTTTAATTGTTTTACATTGTCATTTCGGGGCCTTTTATAGCTGACCATGCGGAATGGGTTTTGCTTATTGTTGAAGGCCGTACGGTGACCTATAGTTAATATCTGTGTAATTTTAGTCTCTTCTGGAAAGTTGTCTCATTGGCAATCATACCGACTACCGCATCTTCTTTTCTATCATCTTTTGAAATGTCAAGTGAAGAGCATTCATTGTTTCAGACGTACAAAGATTTGATCAGCTGGTTCCTTATCTACCTTTATATCTTATACATAGCAGGTAAAAGATATCCTTATCACCGAAAGCTAGGATGATAAATAGAAAAAAACTCATTTAACTTATCAAAGTAACTTATTTGTCACCCGCTGCATGAGCGTTTTGCAAAATTATTAGTCACTAAATGAAACAAGAATAACACTGATATTTAAAAAAAATATTTGAATTTATTTTAAAAACTTCAACATGTTGTCCTATATCATTTGTTGTTGTCTTATTGTTTTTTTCGTTGTATGAGTCTACATCTGTCTGTAGACATGTTGTTTAAATAAGTAATATCATTTCTGATAATGATGTTATAACTGAATATATATTTTGATCCAGCAATGTTTACATCGGAATTCAACACCATAACATGTATCGAGGGTGAAATGTTGCAATTGAAATGCTCAGTGTATTCGGAAGATATTAATGTTGAATGGTCTAAAGTCGATGCGAAGGACAAACAGAAAACAGATATTTCAATTCAAACTGATGGAAGAGATCACTGTATGACAATTCAACAGGCTCAATTGAGTGATGCTGGTCAATATCTGATGGTCGCTGGAAACGTACGAAAACATGTAACAGTAACTGTTGAAGGTAACCTTGAAAGAACATAGTATTATGAACATACTGAAATTCAAAGTTTTCTTTACACGTTTTTTTTATTGATACATATCATAGTTGAACAATTTTAAACAAATGCACACATACGCAAATGTATTCCAAATATTTTGACTACTACAATATATATAAACTGTAGAGTACAAGGACAATCAATAATTCCCCAGATTTAAGCATCTTCATTTGACCAAAATCATTTGAAACTCCTTTAAAGACTTATTGTCCTTAATTTGAGATTTTTTTACTAGTTTTTTAAATATTGCCCACTGAAATAAACAAAAAATTATTGATATGAAAAGAAAAACTTCATCAGCACTCTGATGATGTTAACCTGGTATGTTTTGCAAAAGTGAGTAATTCGGTATCTTTGGAGCCTCTAGTTTTTTCTTTATATTCAACCCTGTTAGACAGGAAGCAAAAATCAAATATATGACCTGTCATGGGTTTGTTCAGTGCACGAAAATCTCTGTATTGATGTTTCGTTGTAACAATTTAAATCTACCTGTAGACATGTCGTTTTATTATGTTATTTTATCAAATAATTGTTATCAATGAAAATATGTACTGTTCCAGCAATGTTTACATCGGAATTCAACACCATTAAATGTATCGAAGGTGAAATGTTGCAATTGAAATGCTCAGTGTATTCGGAAGATATTAATGTTGAATGGTCTAAAGTCGATGCGAAGGACAAACAGAATACAAATATTTCAATTCAAACTGATGGAAGAGATCACTGTATGACAATTCAACAGGCTCAATTGAGTGATGCTGGTCAATACCTGATGATCGCTGGAAACGTACGAAAACAAGTAACAGTAACTGTTGAAGGTAACCTTTAAAGAACATAGTATTATGAACATACTGAAATTCAAAGTTTTCTTTACACGTTTTTTTTTATTGATACATATCATAGTTGAACAATTTTAAACAAATGCACACATACGCAAATGTATTCCAAATGTTTTGACTACTACAATATATATAAACTGTAGAGTACAAGGACAATCAATAATTCACCAGATTTAAGCATCGTCAATTGACCAAAATCATTGGAAACTCCTTTAAAGAGTGTCGTTAGATTGAGATTGTTTTACTTGTTTTTTAAATATTGCCCATTAAAAGTAAACAAAAAATGATGGATATGAAAAGAAAAACTTAATCAGCACTCTGATGATGTTGACCTGGTATATTTTGCCAAGGTGAGAAATTCGGTATCTTTGGAGCCTCTTGTTTTTTCTTTATATTCAACCCTGTTAAACAGGAAGAAAAACCTAAATGTTTAACCTGTCTTGGGTTTGTTTAGTGCACGCAAATCTCTGTATTAATGTTTCGTTATAACAATCGAAATCAACCTGTAGACATGTCGTTTTATTATGTTATTTTATTAAATTATTGTTGTCAATGAAAATATGTACTGTTCCAGCAATGTTTACATCGGAATTCAACACCATTAAATGTATCGAAGGTGAAATGTTGCAATTGAAATGCTTAGTGTATTTGGAAGATATTAATGTTGAATGGTCTAAAGTCGATGCGAAGGACAAGCAGAATAAAAATATTTCAATTCAAATTGATGGAAGAGATCACTGTATGACAATTCAACAGGCTCAATTGAGTGATGCTGGTCAATACCTGATGGTCGCTGGAAACGTACGAAAACAAGTAACAGTAACTGTTGAAGGTAACATTTAAAGAACATAGTATTATGAACATACTGAAATTCAAAGTTTTCTTTACATGTTTTTTTTTATTGATACATATCATAGTTGAACAATTTTAAACAAATGCACAAATACGCAAATGTATTCCAATTATTTTGACTACTACAATAGATACAAACTGTATAGTAGTCCGGCGGATTGGTGCAGATATAGAGCAGAATTGCTCACTTGATGAGGAAAGCATGAAACTTTGCATAGTAGTTCTTGGTTATAAACCCTTTGATTTCAGCTATGGACCCACTCTGAAAAATCCAATATGGCTGCCATTTTCAAGATGGCGGGAAAACGGTATAACTATCAAGATTGTTCTAAACGTATTCTATATAATTTCGGAAATTAAAGTAATGATTCTTTGAAAATGGACTTCATATTCTTGAATTTGTTATCAATTAATTTTAAAATATAAAAAAAATAATTTGGTTATTTCTATAACACATACATTTGCAAATATGACTACATATACAAAAACAAATAGTGAAATTCAAAATTTTAATCAATATCTTACATGTTATTGTAATTGTTCTTTAAACGCTTTCAGTTTTAATGGTTGAAACGAGTCGTTAATATAGGTCTGTTAAAAGTGGTGGAATTGTAGGTAACTCATCTGAACTTTGAGGCAGTGTCGAGGGCACCTTGTCTCGTGTCTCTTTAATGCCACGTCTTACGTCACTTATCGCGTTTTCATCTGCCATACCCACTACATCGTCAAATTATTCTATGTGATCAATAGGTGTACCTTTCTTCAGGCGGATTAAACGATTGCCATCATTTGAAATGGTTAAGGGGCAACTATTACCTTTTCAAACTAAGTACGAAACAAATTCGCAACTATTCAGCGAGCATGATCCTAAAATGCACTCCTGGTTAGCACTTTTATTAGTTTTAATGGTAACAGTAATTTCTGAGTTTGGCGGAACAGTGATGGTTCGTTTCATGCAAACTTGCTGAGTTGAAATCTCGTTTCCACTGTTAACAAATGTCGCATTTACCACTTTATTGTTGATGATAAGTGTGTGGAGTACTCAGTTTTATCACTGCGCTCAGTGTGTCCAAAATATCTAGCCTAAGTATAACATCGTCTGTTAATGGCTCCTTGCACACATCCCACTGTATGTGTATTCTATTAATGTCGAGAGTCGTTCTTTATAATCTTCCCAATAACAAGCTGTTAACCCAAACCACGTAGCGTTACTTTCTCAAAAATCTCCATTTTCTGCCGGAATTAGTATCTGGTTTACTAATGTTATCATTGCATCATTGTCCACAATCATGCTCACACTATGGCCATGTATAGTACCTCGTACTGCTAAGCTCTTTTAAATGGTTCGTTTGATGTCAATATCGGACGAGGCCATGGGCCTCTGTTCGATTTTGTGATGAGGTGATGTTTCGTGGCCAATAGACTTTGGAATCGTGCGTTTGCCTACTGGCCCGACCTTTTGCTGTTTAAAGACTCCATTGTTGGGGTTGCACTTTGATTTGCTCCGTATCCTGGTGACCGTTGTCTGAAATAACCGGGATTTCTGGAGTTTTTCCGTGGAGATGCTAACCGTTGTCTTTAGATTCTATATGATCTCTAGCTTAGTGGGGTGTTGCTGATCGATAGGCATTAAGCTTCGGTGTGTTTCTATCTGGCGAACTACCGCGATTGTATTGCTCAGGAGCTCTTCCACGGGTATATTGATCAGGTGATCTTCCATTGAACTGATGATTTTCCATGATTATTTGATCAGAAGAACCGAGGTAATATTGATCGTCCAATCTACGGTTATGCTGATTAGTTGAAATCATAACATCAGCTAGTTTTGTGACAATTTGCGCCAGGTTATGCACCTCATTGTCCAAAGGACTGTTCATATTTCCTTTATCGGTCGGTGATACTGCACCATCAGGAAAGTAGACTTGTCGATGGTCATAATTGCGCTTTTTGATCCATATATCGCCATCTGGTTTGCTATTGAGGTTTTCAATTGTTTTAACGCCTTGTTGAATGTTTCTGGGTTCCTCTCTATTACATGCCTTGAAGAATCTTTGTCTACATCCTCGGAGGAATGCTTCGGTTCCAATCTGGTTTGATCGTCTTTCTTGCTGAAGCACTGCTTTAATGCTTTTTTTTCAGGCCTTGAAATCATCATCAGTGTTTGCCTTGCGAGCATACTCAAAGCCAACATCGGCCTGGCAATCTTGGGCCTACACACATTTTCTCTTCTTTCCGATTGTCATCTTTCGGCAGTTCGTTAAAATTGGTAAATGAACGCCTCCCGATTCAAGGATCCTCTTCAATTGAGGTTTTGCATTTTTTGGAGCTGTGTGCTTCGGCTCCGGTCCCTTGCACCAAGATTTTCTTGCCATCGGGTATATTCTCTCTTCAATGAGGAGTCTTAAGAAGAGCTGTTTCCACACTCTTTTGGTTTCCTCTGCCCTCTCCTTGGTCGGTCGGTAGAGTCAGCTTGCTGTTATGGGAATAACCACAATCCCGTCGTCTCTACTTGAAAATGATATAGAGTGGAAGGCTTATCAACTTCCAGCAAATGAGCATCAACACGGGTGCAAGTTTTGAAACGGAATCTAAACTTCACTTTCAGAGCTACGGAAATAATCCTTAGTTGTGTTTTAAAAGGATTCGTGTTTCTCTTGCTTAATTTTTTAGTTTCTTGTACTATTTTTTATGTATGTGATCAACAGATCAAGGTAACAACTTTTTGAAATGAAAAAAATGTTTAAATTTCAAAATTTCACATAGTTTCAGCTGCAGGCTTTGAAAATTTAACATAATCGATTAGAGTTTTATAAACTCCAATTAGAAATTTTACTTAATATGTAATGTCTTCACAAATGACAGTGACCAAATCACTTGACAAAATGTATCAACATATGTGATAGGAGTAACACGACGGGTGAAAAATATGGAGCAGAAAATATTTACCTTCCTGAGCACCTCAGATCACCTTATGTTTTTTTTGGTGGTTTTGTTGCTGAGACTTTAGTTTTTAAACTAACGTTGTGATACTGCTGTTTGTCTTTAGATCGTTTTACCAATTTGCCATGAATATTCAAGTTTGTTTTTTACTAATGAGTTTATTTCTCCTTTCTTCTGCAAGAAGTGTTTGCAAAACACTCTTGTTTGTTTGTAAAAAGAAAATGAACAATTTGTTTAGATTTATGTTGCTCCTAGCTGATTATTCTTACATAATTTCATTATACCATATATGATTTGTTGCTGTACTTATATTTATTTGTTATTGTCTGTCTTTATTTTTCTATGAATATATACTATTTCCATATATAAATGCTTATTGTCATATGACTTTTCTGTTTCAGCAATGTTTACATCTGAATTCAATCAAATAAATTGTATCGTTGGGGAAAAGTTGCAACTAAAATGTTCAGTGTATTTAGAAAATATTAATGTGGAATGGTTTAAAAATGATAAGAAAATCTTCGAAAATGAGAATATATCAATTAAAAATGATGGAAAATATCACTTCATGTCAGTTCAAAAGGCAGAAATGAAGGATGCTGGTCAATACATTGTAAAAGCTGGCAACGTACAAAAACAACTAACTGTAACGGTTAAAGGTAAGTATAGCCGATTATCACAGAAACGTAAATATAGACAGATATCAGAAATGAAAATAACACAATAAAAACTATGTGCAGTCGATTTTTGTTCTGTATATTCTGTCATCAGTAACGTTCAAAGCCGAATATTTGGAAAACAAGGCAGTAGAATTACTAAAACAGATCTAGAACTAAATGACTTATCAATTAATAACATAATCTATCTTATATAAAACTTACTTTCTTAATATTATTTTTTTTTCATTTATAAACGAATTATTTGTAAAAAATGTTAAACTTTAATATGCATAGATTGTCAACATTTCTGAAATCGTCAGTCGATAATGTCCATAAAAGAGGACTCTTACATTTATTGATTATAGGTGTTTGAAATATAACACTTCTTTATGCAATGCAGACTGTATATAAAAAATAATGAGATCGGCTTAGTGTTTAAGATACTACCTTTGTGTGTTCTGTACAGAAACCGTATTGCAAACAGAGAGGAATACATATATAAATTGATCAGCAGAAAGAAAACATAGCTTACTGATCAATGATTAGTCAACTATGTTTTATTGTTCTTCAAAATTGATTTCAAAATTTAATTTATATATCCTAATTCTAATAGTGTGGGCTTAATTGTATTCACATTGTATATCAAGCCATTTGTCCATGAAATGTTCTTGAGAGCAACGTCTTGCAAAGGAATTTCATATTAACTTTTTCGACAGGATACTGTTTTACTTGGTACTTTTTTTGTCATTAATTGTAGTTGACCATGGTATGCCATCATTTTGTTATACAATGTAATCATTTGATAGCGGTGTATATTTTTTTTTTATAATGTAATGAACAGTCCTTCTTATGTTTGTGAAAACATTTATTATTGTCATCTAAATCATATTATTTCAGTCTTACCAGAAGCTATAAACCGATTACAAGAAAAAGATAGGACTAGATATATTGAACTGATGCAAAGTTCAGAAGTGGAAAAGCGGTATTATGTTAGAATAATGGTTGTAGGAAAGGAGTCTGTTGGGAAGACAAGCTTAGTGAGGCGATTATTAATGAAAAATATTGATGGTGTAGTCAGTACAGATGGAGTTGACATCGTTGTTGATCAATGTAAAATAAACATAGAAGATGGATCTTGGTTGATTGATGGTAAGAGAATATGTAAGCAGTTCAAAATGATATCATTTGTCAACTTCATAATTTTTTTCAATGACGTGAATGCATGAATTATACTCTTAACCGGAAAAATATGTTAGATTTTTTTTATTACATAGTACACCTTTTTGGCAAATGGGAAAAAGTATAAACAATCTTCTTAAAATTGAAATTGTGTTGAAGAAATATTGTTTTGTAGTTTAGACCATCAAACAATGAAGTGATCTATTGTTTAATTTATTGTAGCATAGTCAACATATTTTCATAAACTTAAATTAAACGACAGACTTATTATAAACTATTATCCGGCATAACTATAAGACAAATAAAACGATCGAGGTTTAAAGCATCATATGATTTGATAATTCCAATACAAAAGAATAACACTTTACAAGAGTAGCCATCAATTGTTAGTTTCTTTTTAACATTTAGTCACTATGGTTTCTTGGGTTATGAGAATATAACACATTTAGCTCCATAATTACGATTTCATGGATTTTGCAATTTAATAATTATTTGTATTCTGTTTTAAATTTCCGTAGCAGGTCGGGTTTTTTTTAAACGACGAAATTAAGAATCACAAAAATACTGAACTCAGAGAAAAATCAATTCGGAACGTCCTTAATCACATGGCAAAATCAAATGACAAAACACATAAAAGACAAATGGACAAGAACTGTCATATTTCTGACTTGGTACAGGCATTTTCAAAAGTAGAAATGGTGGATTAAACTTGTACGACAGTCTCATTAAATTCCGTTATATTTACACTGATGCGTGATCTAAACCGATATAATGAATAAAATAGTCAAAATATGGGTACATCAGTCATCACCGTGTTACAATTTTTAAAGGAAATGCATTGCTTCGCGTGTCTGACGTCAAAACATTTTATACGTCGATGTCCATGAATTGTGCTTTTAGTACCATTAAACAATTTAATTGGTTTGTTAATTGTGTTCATTTTATATTTATTATATGAAATTATGATCACGAATGTTAGTTTCCAAATGATAATGTAATGTATTGCCTGACCAAATCTTGTTTTCTCCACCTCTTAATAATAGTGATAATCAGATTAACCAAATTTGTTGAAAACTTGTCCCAATATCATTGACCTTGAAATGGTTTTTTTTACAATAGTTATTACCTTACAAAATTTATTTGTTTTCTTTCTGGTTAATGATGATTTCAATTGACCAAATTCTTTGAAAACATATTGATTTCATATTTACCGTTCAAGAGTTATGTCCCTTATTTACCTTTCAATTGTATAATATTATTGGTTCCATTTGATATTGAAAGTTTTATTTTACAACGACTTTTTAAATTTAAACAAATTGCAATGAAACAAAAAATTGCCGGTCACATTCAATTTGAATTTTTGTTTTGACTCTTACCATTCTACGTATGTCTGCAAGCGGAAGTATCTATGATCACTTGCAACTTTGCATCCATTAAAGAGTGAAAGAAAGGCAAAATGTATTTAGTAAATAATAAAAGTAGAAACATCAATAAACACCTCTCATAAGTGAATTTAGTGAAAAAGTGTTCTGTTTTAACTAAAATGAAAGTGGATCAATTTTAGCAATTAAAAGTTGATGTCTAACAAAAAAATGCAAAATTATCAATAAGAAACCCCTACAATTTCTTTCAGGGTTCCACACATCACTGTTTGCCTCTTCATGTATGTTAAGCAAATTTTAGGCAATACACAACAATTGTAAATATCAAATATTATTAGCAAGTTGCGTTATCTTTTTAGGTGCATCTGATGATAAGATAGACCGAATAAGTAGAGCATTAAATTCAGTTCAAAATAAAAGATCAATAAAAGAGGAATTCAATATATCTAGAAGCATGGAATCGAATAATGGGATTGAACAAGTGGAAGATGTAGCAAATTCTCTTGAGGACATGAACCTCTACCAAACAGAAACTAGTACAAACATGGTCGACAAAATGAGCGTTAATTCAACAAGTAAAGGAAACATCAGTGGTGTCAATATCGGATCTAGGTCTATGTCTACAAGCGACACCAAAGACACTGACCAAACAGAAAACTTCCATGAAGGTGATATAAAACACATTGAGAATTTGACAAAAACTTGCTCAAAAGACGCATTGACAGAACATGATGATACCAATCATGCATTGTCTCTAGTAATGCCACGAGATTTGATGTCTCGTGTGTTTTCTACGACGTCAGCTTCGAATATTCCTTCCAACCATTATGCATTATGTGGTTTATGGGACTTTGCAGGACAAAAGGAATTTTATGCAACTCATCAAGCTTTTTTAACGAATAGTGCATTATACCTAGTGGTTGCTGATATGAAGGACGATATTTCAAAACAAGACGCTAGCCAGTATTCTGCAGATTTTAAAAATGTTGGAGGTAAGTTCTAAGCATGAATAAAGTTGTAATCCGTTCAAATCTCTTAATTACAAAATGCTGTTGTTCAGCTTTTCGTGTTTTAAGCATTAGTAACTAGATCACATCTTTCAAAAATATGTTATTAGAACATCAAATTGAAAATGGAGCCTTCAAACAACTAAGATATAGTTCCATCCCACAACAAATTGATTGCAATGAAAGATTGAGTTAATTTATTACATATCTATGTTCGAGGGGATTGTGTTTATGGTTGTATTAAACCTACAGAAAAAAAATAATTACGAATACATTTGAACAGGAAATACTTTTAATATAAGTTTCAATAAATAACATTTAAGTATTAAGTCGACATGCTTTCTCAATTGTTTTTTCGGCACTATAATGCTGCAAGACGCAATCCCAGTTAAGCATAAGTATCATTTCTCTTGGCTTAAACTCGAAAACTGTATAAATAGAAAATGTGAGGCCGAAATATGCAACCATACTAGAGCTACGAAAATGTGTTAATATCTTTTATATATACATATATATTTCACTAAGTATCCTGAAAATAGATAACTTAAATCTAAGATATAATCAACAAAAGAAGGGTAGCAATTCAGACTTTTCGGAGAGTCTTACTTGACAGTGATGTACTTTAGTCATTTATATGATACAAGTTAATTTGAAAGCATAGAATTATGACTAAAAATAAAGGCTGAAGCTTTTGTCATTTTTTTTTAATATAATAATTTTGGTCTATTATGTATATGTACAACTAGTACTTAACTTTACTAGTTTTAATGTTCCAGAGTATGTTGACTTTTGGTTTGATACAATCCACTGCCATAGATCAGTTGAACCACCAGAAGATGAACCATTTAACGAGTTCATTGACCCGCCTGTTATTTTAGTTTTAACTGGAAAAGATAAATGTGGAAAGGTAATTGATGATACTTAGGAAACACTTCTTTTATAGGTCGACTAAGGCTTACATGTATAGTTGAACGTAGATGATTTCTGATGAATTCATCCAAAAAAGTTATTTTATTGATTATGACACTGTTGACGTTATGAGAGAGAGATAGAGAGAGAGAGAGAGAGAGAGAGAGAGAGAGAGAGAGAGAGAGAGAGAGAGAGAGAGAGAGAGAGAGAGAGAGAGAGAGAGAGAGTTTCTTCACATGTATAATCATGTCCAAGTATTCTTTATTCATGACATATTTTAGTATCCATCAATTGTTAATTATATAAAAAAAAAAATTCTCTGAAACTGCTTCGAAAATTACAATCAAACACGGTAGCGATCATCCTTTAGTTATCTACATGTATTCTAAAAGTGTATTAAAAAAAACTGATTCCACCCAATGTGGCTGTGAGATGTAAAAATGTGAAATCTGTAAAAGTTTGCTACAAAGCAAAACTTTTTCAACAAAAATATACTCTAAAAATATCTTGCTGGTAATTGGGTTGTTTAGAATATATAATAAGTTAGGTCTGGCTGATAAATTTAACACTTGACCCTTTGAAAAACTATGTGGTAGATACAAATGTAAGGCAACAACTCTTTAAATGACTCTGTATGTTATACGTGATATTCTCTATTGAAAATAAAATATAAATTTTGAAAAGCTGGGGTCAAATTGTGTCAAGACATATATTTTCGTTTTGAAGGTGATAAGTTTAGGATACTTGTTTAAAGTATGCATCAACTAAAAGACTCTAATCATAACTTCATTTAATATACTCATGTGTTACTTTAATCTTCTTCCTAATTGAAACCAGCAGCTGGTTTATCATTCTGTATACATTGCATTTATACATACTTGGTTAAGACTTAAGGGCTTGTACAGAAAGGAGAAAAGAAATTAGCCCAGTCTTTTTATTTCAACTTTCGGTACATTGATGATGTACTGTCTCTTAATAATAATAAAAGATTCAGTGATCAATTACATTTAATATATCCAAATGAACTTGAAATTAATGATACTACCGAAACAGATAAATCTGCTTCATATTATGACCTTTTTTTCTCGAAATGACTACTGATGGAAGGTTAAATATCAAAATTTATGACAAACGCGATGATTTTACTTTTCCTATAGTCAACTTTCCATTTCTGTGTAGCAACATCCCAGTGGCACCAGTATATGGAGTATATATGTCTCAATTGGTACGTTACTCTAGAGCTACATGTAGCTCAAAGTACGTTGATTTATGTGGAACGAAAAATACTGCTTTCTCAAAAGTTGCTAGGACAGGGCTATGAATCAATCAAATTAAGGTCATCATGCAAGAACTTTTATGGTCGCCATCATGAGATAATTGGCCATTATGACAAAAGTGTGTCAGAAATCATGTCTGTTATTCTTCCTCAGTCATGATAACCTTCCATCATTACCGAACTGAAGAAAGAAATAGCACGACTGGTGCCGTATACGGTGCAGGAAATGCTTACCTTTTCTGGAGCACCTGATCCCACTCCCTGTTTTAGTGGAGTTCGTGTTGTTTCTTATTTCTTATTTATAAATAGTAGGTACCAGGATTATAATTTATTACGCCATAACTGTTGATGTAAATGTCCTTTGGTTTTGTAAGTCTTTGTTTACTCCTTGGTTTTGATTGTTATTGTCTTATTTAAGCAAAATATATTAATACCCAGGAATATGCATTACTAGTATGTGGATGATACATAAAACAGACAATAGGCGAGTGCCGTGCTTTTTATTTTTATGCAATCTGCCATAATTTTTACATCTTTGATATGCGTTATAGAAAACGTTGGTTGTTTTGTTAAAAATGCATGATCCATTATATTTTAAATACCAGTAACTTCATATATATCAATGAAAATGAAGTTATACGAATTAATATGTTTGGGGGGGGGGGAAGATATATAGCAAGAAACATGGTATCAATGCATATCATAATGTTGAAGTTGGAAAGCCTATATTATATCTGCTTGTTATATTTTAGGAAACTATTGGAAATACCGTTATAGAGGAAAGAAAAACGAAGCTTCAAGCTCAATTAGACATTGTTTTAAGAAATCAAAACAAATATCACCATTTACGAGACATAATTTGTTTATCAAATACGACGGATCCGGACATTAAATTTGTAGAATTACAAAAGAAAATATCATCAATCATTAAAGGAATGGCACATTGGGGTCAAAACTTGCCATTAAAATGGATTCTTTTAGAACACTTGATTGAAATTAATAAAATCGATGGAAATAATTTCATTAACCTTTCTGACATGGAAAATTTAGCAAAACACCGTGATATCAATATGATAGATATTGACGAAGTAAAACTATTTCTTCGTTATCAACATGAAGTTGGGAATATTATTTATTTTGAAGATATACAAGATTTCATCATTTTAAATCCAAAATGGTTAGTAGATGCTTTTCGATGTTTAGTATCAGATAAAATAGATGGTCGACTGCAACATCGTACTGATTGGACTAAGTTTAAACAAAACGGGACAATAAGTGAATCTTTGATAACAGAACTCTTCAAATCAAAATGTGGAAATCAGTTTTTAGACCAAAGAGAAAATTTGGTCAAAGTAATGGAGAAATTTGACATATTGGTAAAAATTGCTGAAACAAGTTCATATATAATGCCAAGTATGATGCCGCCAGTCTTGTTTGATGAAGTATGCACATTGATTGGTATTAAACAACCAAACTGTAAAAGGAGTTCTTGGCTTTGTCTTAAATTTTCGTTTCTTCCGCCTGCCTTCTTTAATCATGTTTCAGTGTGGTTTATCAAAGAGTATGAACCCAGCAAAGTGGTTTATAAAACATATTCTTTGGCTTTATTCCGGGGAATTTGTGTCTTCGACATTGATTCTAATTCTGGTTGTGAAAAACTTTTGGTTACAATGTCCACAGATACAATTGCAATTCAGCTATTATCTTTTTCAAAAGGAGAGACAGAATTCGGAAGCAAATGTAGCAGTGTCTGCAAAGGTTTAATAAAACAAATTCAAGCCATAAAAGATAGATATAGGTTATCAATGTCTTGTAAAATTCACTTTAAATGTAGCCAAGGCGATTATTCTAGAGATACAAAGTCATATGAAGACTTGAAAAATTCAACAGAGTATTATTGTAATCAACATACGGATGTGCATCATTCTAAGGAAATATATTTGCCATGGATGTTGAATACAGATAATAATGTAAGTATCAGAACAATATACTAGTAAATAGAAAGTACTGTGGTAATTAATGTTATCCTCAATACCATTTCTTTAAATGACAATAGCCGATTATTTGACCATAAAATTACCATTGGCATGTTTTTAAATAATCTTACATGATTGAAATACCCTTAATAAGTGGAACGTTTTATTTGACATTTAAGAAACACTGTAACATGTGTAACGTACATCACAAAATTCTGAATGTACTATTTTTTGTCAGAATTTTTGTGATTTTGTATTGTTACTGAAAAGTATTTAGTTTTTCAAAACAGTCCCAGCACTGTCTAAATTTAAATTCATCATTTAAATAAGATTTGAATTGTTTGAAAATTTAAAACAATTTTTTTAAAAAGATTTTGTTACAAGTTGGCAGTAAACACATGCACAATGTCAACAAATAAAATAAAAGAAAAAATAAGCCAACATCAAGACTTGAACAAAACTGTTTTATAAAAAAAAAAAACTTAGATTTTTACTAAAGCGGGAAATAGAGTTAGCCGTATGCTTCTAACATCCACCACCATAAATATTTAAGAATGTAAAACTCTGATTTATTTTAATTAGGTCTTTCCACTTTTCTGTGGAAAGACCTATTGTTTTTCTTCTGATTATTTTTTTTTTTTTCTTCCGCCTAATTTTGTTCTTGCGATAAACATTTGTTTCGCAATATGTCGCTTAGATATTTTGTATATGATATCGAACAGTTTATGCGCTTTTGAAATTTACCCTGCGTAAACGAATACTTTTCTTTGTAGGAGTTATCTCCCCAAACACTGTTTTCCTTGTTATGGCATCTCCTTCGCAACCGTTAAAGATTATGACAAATTTATTTTACAAAATTGTTCGTTACATCCTCAGTAATTTTTGGCGTATTTGGATCGAAGCGATTCGAAGAAATTTATAGGAGTTATCTATCTTTTCGGAATAAATTTGTCGGTATGTTTTTTGAACTCATAAACCGTTAACCGTATAACCCTGGAATGTTTTTATTTGAGTCCCCTGATTCCTAACTTAGAAAATTAGGTCAAGGTCAAAGGTCAAGGTCATATTTTAGATTTTAATATGTCTTTGATTTCCCTATAACTCTTGAACGGTTATAGATACAAAAAAATTAAGCAGTGAAAAATGATTGGTACTTCAAGGGGAAACTTTTTTTACATTATGACTATATTGATTTTACCATCATGTAAGGGACATAACTCCCATCGATGGTTTTTAAAAGGCCATTTTTAGGCAAAACTCTTAAACAAAAGGTCCTTGACCCATAGGGTCTTTTGCAATGACCTTGTGGAGCAATGACCTTGACGAAGGTTACAAGGTCAAAGGTCAAGGTCATCAAATTATGTGGTTTTGGCACTATTTAAACAGTTTTATGTGTGTTTGAATTTCAACCAACCAACCAACATACCAACCAACCAACCAACCAACCAATCAATCAATCAATCAATCAATCAATCAATCAATCAATCAATCATGATCAATCAATCAATCATGTTTCCGTCTCATGTGTTTCTTATAGGGTTCAACCAACCAACCAACCAACCAACCAACCAATCAACCAATCAATCAATCAATCAATCATGATCATGATCAACCAATCATGTTTCCGTCTCATGTGTTTAATATAGGGTCCAAGATCTTCTTTGTGTCTTTTTCCGTGTTTCAATTGACCCTATCCAATGTGTTTAACCAACCAACCAACCAACCAACCAACCAACCAACTAATCAATCAATCAATCAATCAATCAATCAATCAATCAATCAATCAATCATGATCATGATCAATCAATCATGTTTCCGTCTCATGTGTTTAATATAGGGTCCAAGATCTTCTTTGTTTCTTTTTCCGTGTTTCAATTGACCCTATCCAACGTGTTTAACCAACCAACCAACCAACCAACTAATCAATTAATCAATCCATCAACTAATCAATCAATCATGATCATGATCAATCAATCATGTTTCCGTCTCATGTGTTTAATATAGGGTCCAAGATCTTCTTTGTTTCTTTTTCCGTGTTTCAATTGACCCTATCCAACGTGTTTAACCAACCAACCAATCAACCAACCAACCAACCAACTAACCAACTTATCAATCAATCAATCAATCAATCAATCAATCAATCAATCAATCTGTATGACTGTTTAATCATGACAGTTTATTGAAGGAACAAACTCTCAATTATTCAAGAAAAATTGAAATTTAATATTGTTCTTACGTCACTTCTGAAAAAAAAATCCACATGTTCTCTGAAACTACAAGTACAATCGACCTCAAAATTTGCAGTCAGCAGGGCATACATGTACTAAACGTTTATAAAAAAACTTGGTGCAGATATCTCTCAAAGCTTTTCCTAGAGAAAAGAAATGGCAATGCCGTAAAAATAGCTTGCTAGGTCCGTAAATCTCAGTAAAAACCTACAATAAAATGTCCGCTCCGAGTTTGAAATACTAATCTGTGTTACAAACAGGTGCTGAAAAATGTACATTATCAGAAAATAATCAATAAATGTGTTTTAAAGTTACACCGGATCAATTAAATCCAAAACATGCACTACTTGTGAACTGTCATCAAAATGTCAATTTCCTACAATGACAAAAGAAATTACATTGTGTACATTCCATCTCTATAGATGTTGTCTGTTTAACGTCCCCACCTAAAAAGAAATAAAAAGACTATCTTTTCATTATTATAAACCCGTGTCACGTGATGTGGCGCGCGCGCGCTGTACCTAAAATAAAAGAAAAACTTTCCAAACTAAACATGAAACTTCTCCGGTAACAATAATATAGACCCCATACAGAAACAAACAAACAAACACCTCCCAATTCAATTAATTTTACAGGGGGAAAGACCCCTACAATTGCTTTTTTAAAGCAATTGATTTATATTTGTTCTATTATTTATTTATGGACTGATTAATAGTATGCAAATATGAAGATGTGGTATGATTTCGAATGCCACCACTAGTGTCCATTACTGACGAACACGGAGGTAAATAACTAGAGGTCATCTTAATGACTATGTTTAGATATCATCAGTATTAAAATCTGAAACAACAGATGATGACTTTTTAACTGCTCGTGATATTGTTCATTAAAAATTATCTATTCTATTTTATTATACTAGTGTTAAAAAAATATTCATTTGAGTATTCGAAATACTATCATCACAAGAAGCATCGTAAGAAGGGGTTATTCAAACTGAAAACCTCAATACAGACATTGAAAGGAGCTTATGAAATGCAGGCACTCAAATGCGATATCCGAACCAAAGTAGTTAATGACAATGTTTAAAACATGCCTCCGAAATGTGCTCAAAATTCGCAAGGAAGGTTTTTAAATAATGTTAAGTCACATTGAATCCGATGACAATGCCAGTCCATTTCCATATCATTGTTCAAATGATTGTTATATAAACTAAGTCAGGGAATTAAGTGTACAAGCCATATATTTCAGGATAAACTGTAAATTTGACTAACTTTGGTCACGGTAGGTATCGTGTCCTACTGCTATTTTGCCACAAATACATTTGTACTTACCTTTATAATTGATAATAGGATGAGAGTACCAAAATATAGATTTGAATTGTAAGTTTATTTTTTTATACTAAATTAAGTAATGGTTAAATGTAAGCATGCTAACATTCTGCATGTGCCTGTTCAAAGCCGTGAGCCTATAATTCGTTTGCTGTCCTGTGTTGCAGTATATCATACAGATATTTCGTTCGTTCTTTTTTACATAAATCAAATCTTTAGTTTTTTGTTATTTTTTTTACATTTGTTTCGTTTTTTTTTTTTATAGCAGACAATCCGATATGGGTATTGCTAATTGTTTAAGGTCTTATGGTCACCTATAGTTGCAAACGTCTATGTCATTCGGTCTTTGATAGAGAGTTGTTTTATTGGCAATTTACCATATCTCATTATTTTCATATAGATGAGTAGAACATTGTTTAAATTTTATTGCTGCTAATAGAAGTGGGATATTTAAAGACGTATCGCATCCGTATCCAATACGTTGAGGTATCTGAATGTATCAAAGGGTTATTGTTTAAATGATTATTTTCGTGTTAAACGATATGCGAGAAAATGCAATAGAGAAGGGAAAAAAGGAAAGGGCGAAAAAAAAATTTAGTTTCTTTTATTTTTAATATATTTTTTTTATAATGTTAGATCATTATTTAGTTGATGATTGATATAAAAAAAAAAGTTGTGATATGATTGTCAACAAGACAACTCTTCACAAGTGACCCACAGACGCAGAAATAAACAACTATAGGTCACCGTACAGTTTAACAACGAGCAAAGACCATACCGCATAGTCGGCAAATACTATAGGGCATGATGTATGTTTTAATACTTTCGTGTTGTATGTCAAAATCCTGAATTAAATACATTTTTTGCCCCGAAAGAGATGTTTGTACGATATATATTTACAGTACCTTGATACAATTATGAAAATAATACATGAACGACAACATAAAATCTTACATTTACACAAATTATCAATCACGTGATATTCTATATACTTGTATATGTTTTAACCGTCGAAATTTAAGTGCATCATCAAGGATGTGCTTGCCTTGAGTGACTCAGCACGAGATTTTTTGAAATATACAGTTTGTTCAGGACTTTTTTTAAGAATTTTTAATTCAAGTTGTTTACCTTGAAAATCCGGGAGTAGTGACATTGGTCATAAACCTTCAATTCACGAATGATAATTGATAATGGTCTTAATATCGAGTGATAAGATATAAAAAAATCGTTAGGGTTCCGCGGAACCCAGTGTCTCGCCTACCTTTGCTGTTAATCGCAGGCTCAACAAAAATGAGGACATTTAATAAAAATATTCCTCTCTATACTGTCTTTTGATTGTAAGAAGCTTCTGTCTGTCCAAGTTTGGTAAAAATCAGGATAGTTTAAGTATCTAATAAATGGTTTAAAAACTTTTACTACAGACTAAGTCCATTTATAAGTAAAATACGGAAAAAAAGATTGTTTTTACAACATTTTCTTCTGGATACTATCTGATGATCATAAAGAAGCTTTTGTCCAAGTTTGTTAGAAATCCAGGATAATTTAAAAATATAATTAAAATTCTAAATACTTTTAACTACAGAGTGAATGTAATGTTTCCTAGCAGATAAAAATAAGTCCATTTATAAGTAAAATCCTGAAAAACAGGATTTAATTTTAAAAAATTTACTTCTGAATACTATCTTTTGATCATAAACAAGCTTCTGTCCAAGTTTAGTAGAAATCCTGGATAGTTTAAGAAAGTTATTACAATTTTTAAAACTTTAACCACAGAGTTAATATTTGTGGACTCCGCCGCCGCCGCCGACGACGCCAACGATGGAAAGTATGATCGCTATGTCTCGCTTTTTCGACAAAAGTCGAAGGCGTGACAACGAGTAAACATAAATTGAAAACTATCATGTAACGAAGGGAGTGCATCAATGACCAAAAGATCTCGAACCTATAAAAAACACACATGCATGTACTTTTAAAAAGGTAAATAATCAAAAAAGCTATAACCCATAGATACGTTCAGAAACGTCATTGTATCAGATACGGATACGATACGTGTTTAAAAGTCCTTCTGCTGAGCATTTGCATTATGCAAGTATTTGCTGGCGTATCCGTATCGACGTATCGTAGAACACTTATATGAGGAAAGGATAAATTAAGTCAAGTTAGTTCCGATGAAGATATTTTATAATACATTTCATGTTTAATAAGGTCGTGGCTAAATCATTATTTTATACAAATCTGCCCGGTACGTATACGTCGATCCGTGCACGTATCCAGATACGTGAATAATACAAATGCTCTTTTAGAGCATTTGCATTAATCAAGTATTTGCTGGCGTATCCGTATCGGCGTATCGTATAACACGTCTATGAGGAAAGGATAAATTAAGTCAAGTTGGTCCCGATGAAAATATTTTATAATGCATTTAATTTTTATTGAGATCGGGGTTAAAACATTATTGAAAACAAATCTGTCCGATACGTATGCGTCGATCCGTGCACGTATCAAAATACGTGAATAATGCAAGTGCTCTTATAGTGGGATATTTAAGACATATCGTATCCGTATCTGATACGTTGGCGTATCTGAACGTATCTATTGGTTAATGCTTATAATTAATTATTTACTTGTTTAAATAGTACATGATGTGTTTTTTTTTTTGTTATGCAAGATGTTTTTTGGTCATTAATACACTCTTTTTATCACAGGATAGTTTTCAACTTACGTTAACTAATTTATATCGATATTTAAACTATTGATCATAATTTCAGGCATGATATCAAATAATAATGCAGATATAGTAAATGATTGAGACAAAAAAATGTTATAAAATGTTCAAGGATAGGGAAAGGAGAGGGAAAAATAGGGAAAGAGTGACATTTTTGGTCACTTTCATCTTTAATTTTGGGAAAAAAAGTAAGTCTGCTAATTTATAAATGTATTATTATTGGTGCCAGTCATCAATCCGACTCTACTGATGTTGAATAATTCAGTCCCCATTTATAAATAGTGTTAAGGTTGATGACCCCCTCTGTAGCCCTATGAATTACGAAATTTTCAAGCTGCCATAGAACCAAAACAGCAAAAAAAATGAATACTAAAGACGAACTAGTTTGTACAGATACCAAGGGAAAACTTCGTACAAATCATTATTAATTATTGTTTCATTGCATTTGATAGAAAAGAATGATTTTGTGGCAAATGAAACCAAGATTTTTGTAGAAAATCAACAGGCTTTAAAATAGAGATTTTTTTTATAAAATTTCAAAAATTGATTACTCACTTGTTTTTTATGTGATAGCATTTGTAGCTTACAAACAAGTCATAAATAACCTTTTGATTCCATAAAACCTCGTGCTGAGTCACTTAAGTCGAACGCACCCTAGAAGGTGTACTTGAATTGGTCCATATTTACATAATTTTAGCCAATATCTATAGTTATGAACTTGTTGTAAGGAAATCATTGCCAACACTGCACGCAATAATCCTCTATCTTTCAAGCACCAAATTGCCAAATATGAGAGTACAAGGGGAAAGGCTGCGGATTTTGTACAAAATTTCCATATGTTTGGCTTTGAATCGCCACAAGGGTATCTAATTTTTATTTATTTTATAATTCAACTTCACGCCTGGGTAGTTCTAATGATTAAAATATCGGGTGTTAAAACATATACAAGTATACAGATTAACACGAAAGTCACGTGATTGTTAAATGTGTGTGGCTGTTAGATTATGCTGTCGTCCATGTAATGTTTTCATATGTACTGTAAATACATATTGTAGAAACATCACTTTAAGGGCAATACATGTAACAATAGATGTAAAAAGTCAGGACTTTGACATACAAGAAGCTTATATGTAAAACCGTATAATGCATCTATTAAACGATTATTGATTAAATGAAAGAGACCAAAAAATGCCACCGCCCTTTCACTTTTTTTCCAACTCTTTTCCCTATTCTCGATAGCTACATGTATATTTACAATAACCATTATAGATACGTTCAGATACGTCTACTTATCAGATACAGATACGTTACGTCTTTGAATGACCCTCTTCTAATTGTGTCGTATTGATACCTTTCATAAAGTGTGTAGGTATATAGAAACTTTGACATGTTTGATCATAGTTGAGGGCATTACGGTGACCTATAGTTGTTGATTTCTGTATCATTTGGTCTCTTGTGAAGAGTTGTCTCATTGGCAATCATACCACATCTTCTTTTTTATATTCCCTAGAAAAAAATCACGTAAATATCAAAATGATTTTATTCTGGAAGTGTCCTCAGTACAATATCAAAAATTTATATAAAGTGTATGTGTATCTAAGAATTTATAGATTCTAAATATACATTTATTTGACATTTGCATTGGAATTTGATTAAAAATAGTTGTATTCTATGTTTTTAGAATAAAAGGATTGAAAAGGATAACTAAACTATTATAATGCACACAAGTGTAGGAATGATAAAGCTCTTGTATATCAAGTTCGGGCATCTCGTTCATGTCTTTCAAGAAAAGCAGCCTTTTTCACATTTTTATCATAATATCACGACAAAAAAGATATTTAAAGGGGAAATAGCTGTCAAATTCATGTTCACCGATTTTAATCAAATTCTCATATCTGATTTATAACAAGCTAAAACATTTAACCAAACTATTAAATGTCTAAAATAAACAAATAACAGGACACGGGCATTGATATAGGTAGTTTCGTTTCGTGTGTATTTTAGTCAAGACGCCATCTAATTAACTATCGAGTTGACCTCAAAAATCCTCCGATGTCCATATAAGCGATGTAAACATAAATATAGATATCAATAGATAAAGCAAACTCGTGCTGTTAAATTTTTCTAGGTCTATTTAAATTTCATATTGGGCCACACCAATTTGATAAATAGTTCTTCGGACATTGCCTCTAAAAAATATGGGGCGAGCGAGCGAATTTTTTTGTTTTGAAAAAATCTTGAAACATATCCATCTAAGTTATACATCACGTGACTTTTGTGACGTATTCTGGCCGCCATTTTGTATTATATTTCCCCATATAAAATGCATAGATGCTTCAATAAAGTTTAATTTTCTCATAAACCTGACCAGTTTTCTAAGTTTTGCAAATCAATCCTTGATATTCAAACATATTTCTATCAAACAATGTTGGTCCTAATAGTTTAATTTTTGATTAAAGTCGGTCATTTTAGACTTTTAAAAACATGCACTTTTCTCGTCATTTCTCCGTTGCATCCATGCTAAATTACCGATACCCATATCTACTTGTACAACAAATAAAGAAGTTCCGTACAATAAAAACAAACTTTGCAAATCGATTAAGTATATTAAAACATATATCTGGCGAAAAATACTACTTAAACAGTTTAATTTCAAGTCAAAGTCGGTCAAATATCGATTTAAAAAATGGAATTTTTCGGGATTTTCAAAATGGCGGAAGATGAATATCCCATAATATGGAAATGTTGCATCAAATCAAGGATTTGTATAGTAAGACTTTCCTAGATTATATTAATGTTTTCATGCAGAATCTCTGATGTTTCTGTTCTTTTCTTTGGTGATATTTCGATATGATTGATTTCAAAATTTCTTGATAAAAAAAAATATTTTAAGTATGACACGGGAACATTTGACAGATATCCAGGATATACTGTTACCAGAAAATAGTTTACAATAAAATTAAAATTAAATTTGTCTCTTCCTTTTTTAAAGGTGTTTTTCTGTATATTTTATATTTCTTTGGAAATATATTTATACATCCCTTTTAGAACAAAAAATGTTTTCATCCCATGAGAAAAAAAAACAATGCCCGAAAATTAATATAGATAAATATTCTATCTATAATACTAAAATGACGAGGTCCAATTTGTCAGCCGTCATCGGGTAAAAACGACCAATCAAAGAATTCAATTTTATATATAGCCAATATAGGATAATGATGTTGATTAAAATTGCACCACTCCAGACCCTTTTGTTTTCCACATAATTAATAGTGGCAATAATTAACGAGTTCAGGGTCGAATCCGATACCGATACCAATAGTATATTCACTTGTTACCTATTAAATTATCTGTACATTCCGCATCTGACAGGCGCACCACCAAACGGTGTATTTCGGATTTTGCTATATACACGGGTCATAATTATAGGGTTGCAGTACTAATTCAATCATTGACAAATTGTTCCCTATTGTAGTACGACTTTCTAAGATGACAATACGAATACTAAAATTCTGGACTTAAAATAAGGCGTATAAGCAGTTTTCAATTTGTTAGTGGGCATGATGTAAAACAGCTAATCAAAGGATTCAACTTTATTTACAACTAATATAGGACAATGCTGTTGATAAAAAAAATACTCCCTTCCAGGACCTTTTGTTTTAAAAAAAAAATAATATTACCAATAATTGAGAAGTTCCAGGTCGAGGGGTTCAACTCATAGTTATATACTTTAATTCAGTCACGGACCCGCGATATCACGGGTGTGTTGTAATCACAGGATTGACACTACTAAATTCAATCATTGTCACATTGTTCCCGATTGTAGTATTTTAATCAGTATGACTTTCTAAGATGACAATACGAATAATAAAAATCTGGACTTAAAATAAGGCGTACAGCATGTACAGTTTTCAATTTGCTAGCCGGAATGACGTAAAACAGCGAATCAAAGAATTCAACTTTATTTATAACTCATAAAGGACAATGCTGTTGATTAAAAAATACTCCTTCCCAGGCCCTTTTGTTTTCCAAATAAAAGTAATAATACCAATAATTGATAAGTTCCAGGTCGACGGGTTCCAACAAAAAGCCATGATGTTGAAAGCAGAAAAAACTGTGCATCTTATAATCGGCATGACTTTATCAGATGACAATACCAATACTAAAATAAGGCTTACGCATAGTTATTTTCTTTAATTCAGTCACAGACCCGCGATTTCACGGGTGTGTTCTAGTACCTTAAAATGTCATCCCTTTACAGAACAGGTGAACTCTGACTTTGGTTGTAATGTTACATAACAATATAGTGTCAGGTAGACGTGCAAACCAAAAGCAACCAGGTGACATTAAACATCCTGTGTGTGCATGTATTACCAGAGTTTAAATTTTGCGATATACAAAAGTTTTCATAAATGTAAAAATAAATTTTCTATTAATTTCCCGTTTCAAATCAGAAGAAGTATCTATCATAATAAACTTTAAGAAAATATGAATATTATTAAAATGTCTTTAAAAAAATAATTTTTTGCTTAAAAGATTTTCAAATATTTTTATTTTTCCATAATTATTTTAAAGAAATATTATGATTCAAATTTTAATTCAAATGGATTTTTTTTTATTTTATAGGAAATTCAACGAGATTTCATTGCATATGATTAAATTTTTTTTTAATGCAATGTTTTAAGCTTAATCGAGGCATTCAATGAATCGATATAAAGTTTACCATTTGTAAAAAATATTTTATTGTTTACATTTCAACAGAGACCTATAATACGATTGCTCTGATTTTAACAATATTGTATACCCTATAATATCTATCGACAGAGTTATCGGTCCTGAATAGGACTGATATAGTTGGGTATGATGAGTTTTTGACAGGCGAGTGATAGCTTTTTTTATTAAATTGTTACATGCTAGTTTTATCAAACAGAATAAGAAGAAAAAACACTGATGTTTTTATGCATAAGGCCTGTTATCCCATTTGAATACTTTATTCTGACTCTAAACAAACAACTGTAGACTCTTTCAACTTGCAGAAGCAAATATTTGAAAAAAAATCTCTTAAATCTGACTTAGAAATGACAATACCAATGACCTTCACAAATGTAAAAAGCATGCAAAACACATGACAATTATTAAATTGATACTTTCAGTTTGTAACTTTTTGATGAATAGCCTTTTTTGACAATGTTTAAGTTTAAATTCTCTCATGATTTTCTCATGGTTGAAGAATTTTTGGTTGCCGTTAATTGCTTACATCTACTTCTTTTGAATTTTGATGGATAGTTGTCTTATTGGCAATTAACCACATCTCCTTATTGTTATATTAAGAGCTGTGCTTTGAAACTAAAAGACAAACAGCGGATACGTGTTCTCATCAAAACTAGATACTACTCTGAATTGTAAGATGCACTCTGGGAATGAATAAATTTTTAATATCAGATAGATTTTATTTTGATAGTAGGATTTTGACATATTTCATAGTAAATTGCAGTATTTTGTATGGATGTGGTCTATATACCACAAACTTCAAAGCTTTTTGAAGTTTATTCTGCACAATTGTCCCTGATTCTAAAGTTTCTGAAGGCCACCCACACTCTATAGTACTAGCCAGGTCAATGAGGTCACACAACAGTTTCTCTGCGCCTATCAATATCTCCTTGCCCTGTTCACACGATTTTGTTTTAGGTTTTTTAGGAATTTCTATTTTTTTTTTTTTTTTTATTAACACATTTTTTAAGGGGGACCTGTGGGTAATTCATTTAAATTATTGTTTTGATCGGAGAGTGTTCTATCTATTTCAAAATTAACAAATTTACAGTTTAACTATCCCAACACAGAAATATCCATGTCAGTGCCAACATTGGTAGGTGTAGTCCGAAATTACTCTGACGTCAAACGGCTGTTTTGCCAGACAAGCCCCAGTCCCAGCTTTTCTGGCAAAACAGCCGTTGGACGTCAGAGTAATCTCGGACTATGAGAGGTGATGCCGACGGCTGTTGATGAATTTGTATGTGTTTGATATCGAAATATTGACAGACTTTACCCTTTTGGTTTCATAAAAGATATGTAAATGATGACGAACAACGGATAGCCGTTTATTCAATGATTGCCTGTCCTCGGCTTTGAGCAGAAACCGCAACAACTGATGGCTTGACATTTTGATTTTTATGTTTCCTTTCACTTTTTATTGATTGACCACATGTGCGTTTGAACCCAGCTTTGAATACAGGTAAAAAAAGCGTCATTTCAAGGCAAGAATAATTTCGGAGCGGCATGCGGACCAAAAAATACGGAGGCGGTAGTTTTTTTTATTGTTGAAAACTTTATTTCGAAAAAACAGGAGCGGGAAAATCCGAAGAACTATAAATCAAATTGGTGTGGCCTTATAGATGAAATATAAATGTTTATCATCGTTTTTACCTATATAAGAAAGTTTTTTGTGGATTGAATCAGTCAATCAAATGATTTACCTTTGTTTTACTTTCAATGTTGATATTCTTTTCTTTCAAATAACATTACACATACAATTCACGTGTTATCCATCTCAAGCTAAGGGGTTCAATTTAAGGTCACATGAATACGGATTCAATCAGGTCGAATTATTTCACTTGCAAGCGAATAATTCATAATCAATGTATTTTTAGCTTATTTTGACAAAATTGAATCATACTGGCTGCTAAAAGCGAATTTTTATTTCACTAATTGCATTTCATTAATGAGTGAGCAAAAAATAAAATTGCATATCTCTCGTAGCTAGTGCACCTTTAATTGGGTTCCATTAATATATCCATCAGAACTAAAAATTAAAGAGACAACAGACACTGCTTCCTCCGCCTCATTTTTAGACTTATACCTCGAATTTGAAATACACAGTCATCTCAGTACCAGAATCTATGACAAACTAGCCGATTTTAATTTTGAAATTATCAATTTCCCCCACCTTAGTAGCAATATACCAACTTCACCTGCATATGGAATATACATTTCCGAACGTATTCGGTATTCAAGAGCTTGCAGCTCCTACTCAGACTTGTAAAACGTCACCAGTGTCTGAGCAGAAAGTTGATGAACCAGGCGTATGTCAAAGAACGTCTCGTCCTTTTTCTAAAAAAGTTCATCGGAAGGTACCAAGAACTTGTTGATAAATATTCCGCATCAACTTCACAAATAATACAAGATGGTCTTGAAGTATAGATTTTGCGTACTGACGTTGGTTATCATCTTAATAACGTGTTATAGTATTCTTTTATTTGTCTTTATTTATATTACTTTTACTGTTAAGTCAGTTTTTTGAGATATTCATTTGACGTGACTCTGTGCTTATGTATACCATCATACTTTGAACGACAAAATTATTTTATTTATTAATATAACTTTTACTGACAAAATTATTTTATGTCTCTCTGTGCGAATTTCAAACGCGCAATTTTACACTAGTACGTAAAACCTTCCATCCGTTATGGATGGATTTTACATAGATAAATAAAGTCGTATAAGATAAGCAAAATGAGGATGTTAAATTTGATGTATGCCTTTTTGTGCTTCTTCGTTACATTTGTTGTTTTTATAGTGATTAAGATAACACGTGTACAATGTTGACTACTGTACCCCTATTTTTGACATTTTTACCCATTGTGACTGTTTGTTTTGTTCACGCATCGTTGGCAATATAATGGAATTTGATGCGACTGTCATACATGTGAGAGGTATAGCTAGCTATAAAACCAGGTTCAATCCACCATTTTCTACATAAGAAAATGCCTGTACCAAGTCAGGAATATGACAGCTGTTATTCATTCGTTTGATGTGTTTGAACTTTTGAATTTGCCATTTGATTTGGGACTTTCCTTTTTGAATTTTCGTCGGAGTTCAGTATTTTTATGTTTTTACTTTTTAACAAATTTCTCGAAACACAATTCCAGCCAGACACTTTACTTTCGAGTTTATATTTACAATTTGCAACATCAGGAAATGTCTGTACCAAGTCAGGAATATGACTGTTTTCATTGTATCCTTTTATGTGTTTATGCTTTTAATTTTGCAAATTTTAAAAAGAACATCGAGTTCGGGATTTTTATTATTTCAGTTTTTAATCTGTATGTGACAATTTCTGCTAATTAAAGTCACCAGGTACGTTTTATTACGTTCGACGTTCAATATCTTAATTATAAAGAATATCATCTTAAATTGGGTTTACCTGCATACGTTGAAACCAAAGTTTTAATTACATTTGTTACAAATTCAAACCGATAATATTCAGGCACTCAAAATGAGGCAAATGTTTTTGACTTTCATTCACTATCTGTTGTATCTTCAGATAAATATAAGCAACGGTTAATGTTTCAAAACTTCACAACATATGATCTACAAATTACCTGAATCGGTTATGTTCTAGTATTGGAATCACAGAGATTACATGATTTTTCTTGGCACGGTGACATGTTGTTCTACGTACTATCGATATATATGTGTAAACACTTTTTAATTCCGAACTTCGAATCATCTACGACCAATAGAAAATAGGAGGCGGTGTATTATTGGCAGAAGTAAAAGAAAATATTCAATTTGCAATACTGGACATATTTGACTACATCAATTTATCCAACTTAAGTTGATGAAAGAAGAAGGTTTAAACCAAGTGAACTACATTTGTAGTTCTTAGACGTAGGCTTTAAATTAAACACGCCTTTTTATTAAGACAAACCAACAAAAAATATCTACCAAATCATATTTTTTTCATATTTATGCATTTAATATATTTCTTCAAAACTCTCTATGTTTGTAAAATTGATTAAAAAAGAGACAACAACCCGACCATAGAACAGACAACAGCAGAAGGTCACCACTAGATCTTCAATGAAGCGAGAAACTCCCGCACACGGAGGCTTCCTTCAGCTGGCCCCTAAACAAAATATATATACTAGTGCAGTGTTAATGGACGTCATACTAAGTGCGAGGTTTGGCATGCCACAAAACCAGGTTCAACCCACCATTGTTTCCTTTAAAAATGTCCTGTACCAAGTCAGGAATATGTTCATTGTTATATTATTGTTCGTTTCTATGTGTGTTACATTTTAACGTTGCGTCGTTTGTTTTCTCTTATTTTTGAGTGTAATTTTACATTGCGATAAGACGTGTCACTGTACTTGTCTATCCCAAATTCATGTAATTGGTTTTGCTGTTATATTTGTTATTCTCGTGGTATTTTGTCTGATGCTTGGTCCGTTTCTGTGTGTGTTACATTTTAGCGTTGTGTCGTTGTTCTCCTCTTATATTTGATACATTTCCCTCGGTTTTAGTTTGTTATCCCGATTTTGTTTTTTGTCCATTGATTTATGAGTTTTGAACAACGGTATACTACTGTTGCCTTGATACTAAACTCCAAATTATACACAAGAAACTTAAATTAAAAATCATACAAGACTAACAAAGGCCAGAGGCTCCTGACGTGGGACAGGCGCATAAATGTGGCGGGGTTAAAAATGTTTTTGAGATCTCAACTCTCCCCCTATACGTGTGTACGTATATATGTATATGTTTTTTGTATATGTTATCTCATCTCATTATCAATTAAATGTATGTTTATTTCTAAAATAACCTCCTTGTAACCTTTTTCGTGCATTTTAAATGAACACCAATAACATTTGTATGTAACCTTGTTTCTTGCATTATTTAATGAATCAACTTTTAATCTATCTTATTGTCTTTGTAAACTATCAGGTTTAAGTTATGATTCATGTTGTCAAAAAGGTGTTTCATATTCATATATCTTTACATATTGCCATCATGATTAAATTGTTCCAATGACAAAGGCAAGGTTTGCAACTTTATCAAAGCAGAGGATAAATAATGCTAGTTACTTTCCAAATAGAAAAACAAAGGATATGGGACATCCATCTATGACACAAAATCAGTATATGTAGAGCAAAAAAACACACGAAAAGCAAAGCAACAACGCTTACGCGTGTCTGGCGTATATATAAAATTTAGTCTTGGTATCTATGATGAGTTTATTTACAACAACTGGGTCGATGCTTCTGCTGGTTGAGATTTATTTCCCTGGGGTTATCACAACCCAAGTAGTCAGCACTGTTTGTGATGACATGAATTATCATTGATATTGTTATATTTATAAATTAACTGTTTACAAAATTTTGATTTTTTTGACATACTAAGGCTTTTCTACCTCAGGCATAGATTACCTTAGCTGTATTTGGCAAAACTTTTAGGAATTTTGGTCCTCAATACTCTTCGACTTCGTACTTTATTTGACCTTTTTAACTTTTTTTGAATTCGAGCGTCACTGATGAGTCTTTTGTAGACGAAACGCGCTTCTGGAGTATATATGTCGTGTACAAATTGCGATTTTGTACATGTTATAACATGTACGAAAATATCGTACATGTTATAACTTGTATAAATGGAAAAATACAAGTTATAACATGTACAAAAATATCTCGTACATGTTATAACCTGTACAAAATATTGCTTAAAAATGGTTTTAACTTGTACAAAGGAGTAGGTCCGGTAAGGACCGATTTTGACCTCAACTTTCAGGTTCATCTCACGAAAGATGTTGACCACTTTTTAAACACTTAAGTGTCTATTTTATTTGATTCTATTAATTTATGTGAACGATTTTTACTAATTTAGTCATTTAAAACGCTCCGATTCAAGCTCAAATATGAATAGTCTACCAAATATGCTGAAAAAAGTCACTTTTAAGATGGTTTTTGCCAAAAATAAAAGTGGCCGCATCCGTGTTCATCCTCAACCTTTATATATGTATATATTATCATCAAATACAACTTACATTTAAATATTTTGGATGAACACGAATGCGGCCACTTTCGTTTTATACGGAAACCGTCTAAAATTTAACCATAATGCTAGAATTGTGTAGATTTCAGTAATTTAGCATGACTTAATGGTGCCAGTTCTCGATATATGTACATTGTTTTGTCAAAAACAGCCCATATTTATGTAGCAGAAGCATTCTTCTGTCCAATTAATAACTAAAAGTATACACTTTAACAACTTTGTAAAACTGCTATTTTTTGGGGGCAAAAAGGGGTCTTACTGGACCTACTCCTTTGAAAACTAAAAATATGCTTCTATTATTGCAACAGATGTTATTAACCTCAATATGTGCAAATGTTTGCACCTGTCCTAAGTTAGGAATCTGATGTACAGTAGTTGTCGTTTGTTCATGTAATTTATACGTGTTTCTCGTTTCTCGTTTTTTTTTATATAGATTACACCGTTGGTTTTCCCGTTTGAATTGTTTTGCACTAGTAATTTTTGGGCCCTTTATAACTTGTTGTTCGGTGTGAGCCAAGGCTTCGTGTTGAAGGCCGTACATTGACCTATAATGGTTTACTTTTTTCAATTGTTGTTTGGATGGAGAGTTGTCTCATTGACACTTACACCACATCTTCCTATATCTATTGAAGGTGTCACTGTATCGGTTATGATAAGTTTAAGGTTGAAATGGTGCACCATTGCGTAAAATCAATACATTGCAGGGTTATTCTTGACAACTCATAATAATCCGGCAACCTACAAAGATTTAGCAGAAAAATGAAAGTTGATAAGATAATAAATGAGAATAATTTTTTGACTATCCTTAGACCCTCATTAGACACCTTTCCTGTATTCTTTACTTTGTGACCATTTTAAGAGGGGCAGGACCTTTTTATGACGTCGGGATCAGGTATTTTTAAGCTGATAGCCAGGATAGATTTCTCTACAAATAAAATTGAGAATGGAAATAGGTAATATGTGAAAGAGACACCAATCCAACCATAGAGCTGACAACAGCCGAGGGTCACCAATACCTTTTTCAAAGCAGAGGATATGTATATCTAAAACATCAGAATGACATTCGCCTCATGCAATGATAGCTTACAATTTATCAAAAAAATAATAATTTGAGGTATAAATTTACACAAGTCTTACTGAAAGGAAAAAATGTTGAAAGTAGATTCAAAGATAGTTATAATAAAGCGTGGTCAAATGAAAACAATTTCAGCTCTCGCTTGCTTTTACAGATTAATCATATGAGACATTACTTTAGTTTTTGCATGCTATAAAACGAGGAGTATTACGCAAAATGTTAAGGAATAGTTCTTAAAAAATTCAGATGAATTTAATTACTAGTATCTAGTGTATTGTCATCTAGGAACTTCAAAGATAATTTATGCTTAAAGTAAATAAAAGAGAAAATAAATGTATTCTTTAAGTGCCACACTGATTTAAACCATGACGGACTGCATAAAACATGCAATTACATGAAAACACATTATGCCAACAAAAGTCATGAATAATACATTTCTGAAACTTTGTAAGTTTATTTTCCTGTAAAGAAAAAACACGTTCTGGCCTATTGATTGTTGTTCTTTATTCATTAATAAATTTTAATGTCTATTTTACTTCCTTTATATTTATTTTAATTTTTGTACAAGTTAACACCGTTTTTAAGCAATATTTTGTACATGATATAACATGTATGGGGTACTTTTGCACATGTTATAACTTGTATTTTTGCATTATACAGGTTATAACATGTACAATACTTTTGCACATGTTATAACCTGTACAAAATCGCAACATGTACACGACATATATAAAATTTAGTCCTGGTATCTATGATGAGTTTATTTACAACCATTGGGTCGATGCCACTGCTGCTGGAGATTTTTTTCCCGAGGGTATCACAAGCCTAGTAGTCAGCACTGTTTGTGCTGACATGAATTAATCATTGATATTGTAATATTTATAAATTAACTGTTTACAAAATTTTGAATCTTTTGACATACTAAGGCTTTTCTACCTCAGGCATAGATTACCTTCGCTGTATTTGACAAAACTTTTAGGAATTTTGGTCCTCAATGCTCTTCAACTTCGTACTTTGTTTGGCCTTTTAAACTTTTTTTGGATTCGAGCGTCACTGATGAGTCTTTCGTAGACGAAATGCGCGTCTGGCGTATATATAAAATTTAGTCCTGGTATCTATGATGAGTTTATCTATTGCTGTGCGTCATATCAAATTCATGCACTATTTAGTTGTCATAGTAATGTAAGAAAAGTATTTTTTTTGTTACAGGAACTCTATTCTTTTGAACAAATAGAAAACAAGAAATCCAGCCAGAGTATTGGTCAAAAAAAAATATCCCAAGAAGAGGAAAACTATGCCAGGATGAGTTTGTTGCTGTTTCGTATATCCAATCGTGCAGTTAGAGTTTTGTTTGACAAAGAGTTCCATCCATCCAGGTTATGTTCTACTATTAGGAGGGAACACACCAAATTAAAAGACCTAAAAATAAAAAGAATGATCAACAGTGTACAGTGGAACCTTCTTTTTCCTCTTAATGGTAGGTTGAATATAATTACACAAGGCCATATTTAACATTAATATATGAGGAAATAATAGGGAGCGGATAGGGAGAGGGGTCAGTAAAAATTAAAGTTTCAACAACGAAAGTCGTCACCATGGCAAACATATTTCATTTGACTTTACTTAAGTTACCCTTCAGAAAGTTAAGAAAAAAATTAATCTAAAAAGCCACCAACAGTTTTAAATAAAAGTGTTCCAAAGAACATTCCATCTGAAATATAATAATAAAGCTGCATTCGTCGTATTGAAACTAGGTTGAAACTATTGTTTCCCCTATGATTTGATAAATATATGTTGATGTGCTTGAGCTTTTGATTTTGCCATTTTATTAGGACTTATATCTAGAAATTGACTATGAGGGTCGGCTGAAAACAAAAACTTTACAACAAAAGAAATTTACGGACGCCATCACAAGTTGGTTGACCGTTGTGGAATATCCGTTATACAGATGTATCGAATATGTTCCTTATGAAGTAACTACAATCCCGTTCCCTCCCTTAGACTATTTACCGGGTTTGTAATAACATGAGCAACACGACGGGTGCCACGTGTGGAGCAGCACCTGAAATCACTACTAGTTTTTGGTGGGGTTTGTGTAGTAAGTGTGCCCCTATTTGTTACATTTTGTTCTCGCATCGTTTTCAATATTATTGAATGTGATGCGACTGTCGTACAAATGATAGGTTTAGCGCTATACAACCAGGTTCAATCCACAATTTTCTACATTTGAGAATGATTGTACCAAATCAGGAATATGACAGTTGTTGTCCATTCGTTTGGTGTATTCTATCATTTGATTTAGCCATTTGATTAGGGACTTTCCGTTTTGAATTTTCCTCGAAGTTCAGTATTTTTGTTATTTTACTTTTTGATTCCAAAATTGATGGAAAAAAGTTTATTTGCTGATATTGAGATTTGCCTCGATGTTTCTCTTAAAATTATTTCGGAAATTTGTATATATTAATAAGATGTTTTAGAAGGTATGAAATTATGTGTACCTCTTGATTTCATTACATTCTGGTAAAAATTCTGAATTCCTTAAAACATTGAGTACACTAAAACTGCCTTTGCACAGTCCACTTTTTGTTTCTTCTATTGGAATTCTATTGTAAGGTTAGCTAGTTCTTAATATCGATTTAACAAAAAAATAAAGTAGACTATTTCAGAGTGTTTATTGAAATGCTTTTGGGACTTTGAACAGTACATTTGTACTTAAAAACCTTCTTGCTAAGGTTATCTGGCTTATCTGTAAATGTTTTGTTTCCAGATATATAATGCATTTGGCTTTCCCAACTTTAGTCTAGTGTCTGCTTGAAAAAGCTTTTTCCAGGAACATGTTGTAATGAATTGTATATGCTACCACAACATACGGTTATTCCCTAGTCCTATAATATAAGACTTCGAAGGTTCACATGATTTACATTCAACATTTTTTTATCGGATATTAACTTGTTTACTATCAATGTTGAACCTCGAAGTCTTATAGAATACCACTTTTTGGTAAAACATTTTGGTTTGTTGTCCCGATTTTGTTTTTTGTCCATGGATTTATGAGTTTTGAACAGCGGTATACTACTGTTGCCTTTATTTTTCTCTTAGCATTTTCCAAACGAGTATTTGTGTTAACTTTGAACGACAATTTGACAATGCTATCGACAGTTTTAAGCTTATATGATATTTATTTTTCTTACAAATAAACATCTCAAATAAAGAATAAAATGTATAATTTTATCAAATGGTGGTGACTATTTTGAAACACATTTCCAACTGCCAACCCACCCCCCCCCCCCAAAAAAAAAAAAACCCCATTTTCATTTCCAATTGTCAAGCGGTTTAAGTACGATGTGTTCCGCAGTTCTTTCCGAATGTTAATCAGTTGTACATATTTCAAAATACTCCTAGGAGAACAAACTTTGTTTTGAGTTTTTGAATCGTAACAAATGGTGAAATGATCTAAAATTTCCTCATGCATAAAATAGGAAGCTTATCATCAAATATTTCATTACACTTAGGAGGCGACCATTAAGTATTCATAAAAAAGGAAAAGGATGATTATACAAATGAATGATAACAGGAATTACAGTGTTAGTTTTTCCAAAGAGTGGTCGAAAATAACGATGATGTCTTATCAAAATAAAGGACAAAGCTGGAAATGATGGAAATGACTGCATAGATGAATATGGCAGTTGGCTTTTTCGATTTAATAGTTATACATTTTATTGATATGATGGGGTTTTGTATACTGACGGCCCAAAACAACGAGAATTTTTTTTCTCAGAGAAGGCCAAATGGTCTATAACTGCTAACATCAACTTCATTTGAACTCTTTGTTTTTGTGTTGTCGCATTGGCTTCCATACCACATCTCATTTTAATTCTAGAGATAATTTCCCAATGTTTTTAGAGTAAAACTTTGGCTGACTTGCTTGCTTTGTTTGCAGAAACGTTTACCCAAGCTTTCAAATTAAGATTGACATCTTGAAACAATATATATATAGTCATAGACTTATTTATTACATTGGTTGCAATGAATTATATAAATTTCCAAGTTAAATAAAAAAACCGATATTTTCACATTTCACTCCCCTGACGTTACACACCAATAGGCGTTGTCATGTAGTTGGGTCAAAACAAAATGTGAATGCTAAAAAAAAGATATAGTTTCTTACATTCTCTACTTTAATTTCAGAAATAAAAGACGTTTGCCAATGTAATGAAAAGAATAACTAATCGAAGAATTCAAATATCGAAAAAAATTCAACTCGTGACCGAATAACACTGCTAATTATTACGCGCATTTGTGAATTAATGTGGTGTTCGGTTACTCGTTGAAAACTTTTCTCTATATGAATTCTTCGATTAGTTCTTCTATAAATATCATATCTAAATTTGAAAGTTATTCAAATTATTATATACTGTACAATATATACATACAAATGTACTTATTATACTTTAGCTCACCGATCAAAGGCAGAGAGCCTTGGGTCAAATTTTAATCAATAAACGGCAAAATGTGATTTATTCTATGACTATTTTTTAATTAAAATGTTATACAAATCATGATAATTTATGCACTACACAGAAACATCTTTAATGTCTCCTGTGCTTTAAAGCTGCTGGTCCCCTTTTCCTTTTCTTTTTCTTATTTTAAACGACTAAATTCACAATTTCCTACAAATTGAGGTCCCCGTTTTCTTGCTTTCAAAAATACAAAGAAGGTGTAAATGGTTATTAAAGGTACCAGGATTATAATTTAATACGCAAGACGCGCGTTTCGTCTACATAAGACTCATCAGTGCCGCTCAGATCAAAACACTTAAAAAGCCAAACAAGTACAAAGTTGAAGAGCATTGAGGACCGAAAATTCCAAAAAGTTGTGCCAAATACGACTGAGGTAATCTACTCCTTGCATAAGAAAATCCCTAGTTTTTCCAAAACATCAAGGTTTTGTAAACAGGAAATTTATATAAATGGCCATAAAATTGATATTCTGGTCAACACCGAAGTGCGGACTACTAGGCTGGTGATACCCTCGGGGACGAAACGTATCAGTGGCATCGACCCAGTTGTGAAAATAGTTATTGTGAAGGAGAAAATGCTCTCTTTACCCGGTGTGAATTCATATTTGAAAATCAGTATCGCCTCATCTGTTCTCATAATACTGTTATTGAGTTGCAGCTACGTAGTAGATTTCACCGCCTTATCAATAACGAGGATTGACTCGCTCACAAGAATTATTAGGTACGAAGGAACTGACTCCCTTTATGATATATAATACCTATAATTTATGTTTAAAAATAGTTTTTACTATTCTGTAAATACCTGATAATTGTATTTTGGACATTGTTCTTTTCTGTAAACAGTAAACTTATACGCATTTTTTTATTTTGCATATTTTTTATAATTTTGTAGAACCCATTTTTCTCGATTCTTTATGTTTTTTGCCGATTATTCTCTATTTTGTAAATCCCATTCTCACCCTCACACTTTTATTGGTAAAAATTTAACTGACACTATTTTGTTCAGATTACAGTAATTGGTTGTGTTTTCCTACGTTGTACAAAACTGACTCTAAATATTACCGTCACATTCGTTTTATTCACGAATTCCTTAAAACTAAGAATCGGCACATGTATAGGTGGAGCATTTGAAGTAAATTGGCGCGAAGAAAAACATGTTTGTCAACTGAGAACGAAAGGGATGGATTAAGAACATAATCTGAACTATAAATGCGGAAAGAAGTTATTTTCATAAATCATATTTAGGTTGCTGCTATTAGTTTTATTAGTTTTGGCAGTGAGTTATCAATTTAAAATATTTGCTACGAGAAAATAGCGGCATTCTTAAATACTTTGAGGTTCAACATTGATAGTCAAAAAAATTATCTGATAAAAAACGTTGAATGTAAATAATATGAACCTTCAAATTCTGAAATCATAGGACTATATATATATGTTATTCCCGAAAAATATCCGTTAGTCTCATTCTTTATTTAAAAATGAAAGGTATTTACATTGACTATAATGTCGTGTCTTCACCATTTGCATTTTTATTATAAGCTTGTAGAAGACAGGACGTGTTATAGTATAAAATTGAGAAAGGAAATGGTGAATATGTCAAAGCGACAACCACCCGACCATAGAGCAAACAACAGCCGAAGGCAACCAATGGGTCTTCAATGTAGCGAGAATTCCCGCACCCGTAGGTGTCCTTCAGCTGGCCCCTAAAATATGCATAATAGTACAGTGATAATGGACGTCATACTGAACTCCGAATTATACACAAGAAACTAAAAATTAAAATCATACAAGACTAACAAAGGCCAGAGGCTCCTGACTTGGGACAGGCGCAAAATTGCGGTGGGGTTAAACATGTTTATGAGATCTCAACCCTCCCCCTATACCTCTAGCCAATGTAGAAAAGTAAAAGAATAACAATACGCACATTAAAATTCAGTGCAAGAGAAGTCCGAGTCTGATGTCAAAAGATGTAACAAAAGAAAATAAATAAAATGACAATAATACATAAATAACAACAGACTACTAGCAGTTAACTGACATGCCAGCTCCAGACCTCAATTAAACTGATTGAAAGATTATGTCTTCATCATATGAAAATCAGGTACAATCCCTCCCGTTAGGGGTTTAGTATCATACTATCATAAAATATATGAGAAGAACATAACCCGTGTCATGCCAACAACTGTTTTTTTAGAAATAAATGTGTTTAGTTCCGATGCAAAGACCCTATCAGTGAATCAATGTTAAAGCCAAAATATGCAATCTTTAATGACCTGACAACAGTATCGTAACTATATCCCCTTTTAATAAGTCTATTTAAAGGTTTTGTTAGCTTCTGAGGAGAATACTGACATTTTTGTGCTTTATAAAGAATATTTCCATAAAATTTTGGATGTGAAATACCTGAACGTATAAGATGTCTGCATGTTGAGTTATATTTACGAATTATTTCCTTATACCGGTGATAAAATTTAGTAAATGTTTTGACCAGTTTGTAATATCGAAAACCCTGGTGTAATAATTTTTCAGTAATACATAAATTTCTCTCGCTAAAATCTAATACATTGTTACATACACGAGCGAATCGTACAAGTTGAGATATATAAACACCATAAGATGGTGACAAGGGAACGTCACCATCTAAAAATGGATAATTAACAATAGGAAATGAAAAATCATCTCTTTTATCATAAATTTTTGTATTAAGCTTCCCGTTTATGATATAGATATCAAGAGGGTTCTTACTAGTCAGGTAATATATACCAGTCCGTTCATCTAAAAGAGGGACGAAAGATACCAAAGGGACAGTCAAACCGTCTATATCTTCTACTATAACTCAAATGGGCCTTAACTAATTATAATAATAATGTAAAACAACATTAGGATTGATGGAAAGGAGCTTTTTCAGTTTTATTACGTTTTTGCTTTGTCGTTTCAAAGTTACAAGACTTCAACCGTTATATTTAAGGTAGTTCTTCACAAAAGTTCCAAGTTGTCCTTCCAGAGTTATGAGACTTTGACAAACATATAAATAGCAGGCATGTTTATAATGTCATGCATTCCCAAGTCAAAGTGAACTGCCGATTTAAGCAGTTCATTTGCAGTTTTATAGCAGTATCTTGAATTTTTAGCTGTTTTGGGGCAGTTTTGTGTGGACGAGGCGCGTTTTTCGCGTATTAAATTTTAAACCTGATGCTTTTTGTTATTCATTAATCATGTGTTTCTTTGTCTAATACGTTTTCCTATTTATTTGTATTGTAGTCCTGTAATATTATGTTGTCATTTCTATGTTATATTTAACATTGCCATTAAAGTGCGAGGTTTGGCATGCCACAAAACCAGGTTCAACCCACCATTTGTTCCTTTAAAAATGTCCTGTACCAAGTCAGGAATATGGCCATTGTTATGATGTTCGGGTGAAACTGTTTCACCTTTTTAATTGTATAGAATTTACGATTGATATAGTTGAATAATCAGAATAGATTGATCTGATTCATTTTACAGCGTGCTCATACTGATGAAGGATATCTGTTATCCGAAATATTTATAGTTACATTTGTTCGTTTTTTTGTCATTTTTTGTTGATGTTGTACCCTTTTAGACTGGTTTTATATATATATAGCTTAATTCTTATTTTTGCTCCTCATTGTAACAGTCCAGCTGGTTTACCTGTCATGTATTTAAGGTTATGTCAGAATAAAGTTGATTCGGTTTACAAATTAATATACTTAAGCATATTAATATTTAAGAGGGTTCTTACTAATCAGGTAATATAACAAGTAATTAATTTCAAGTATATTATTGTATATAAGATTGCATGAATCTTGATCTCCATTTTCCTTATTTCAGATGACTTAATTAAAATTTTAATTACATGTTGCACCTCTGACATCAATAGCTAATTGTTATACATAAAAGCTAAATATATTAACCATGAATTTGGATAATATATTTTTGTTCATGTAAATTATTACATGTTATTGTTACTTTTTTTAACAGCTACTGGTATGAATAATGCATAAGATCATAACCATATTTGCATTTTCCTTAGCAGTTATTTCCCAGTTTTATATGAATATTTCAAACTAGAAGCAGTTTATATGAATATTCATGAACTGAAAGCAGTTTTTAGTACCTAATTTAAAAATTTTGCAAAAATAACTGCTACAAAAATGCACAAAGCAACTACGGAACTGCTTTGAACTGCCAGAATAACTGTGAAGGATGAGGAAAACTGCTTATTTTTGTATTTGAAGTAACTGGTTATTTTTGGAAGGTTAAGAACTGCCAAACTTTACAAGCTCTTTTGATTTTGATTTTTTTACTTTCAACAGTCGTATAATTTTATCGTATCTAAATTACCACACCTCAAGGTAAATGCAAAACATGGTTCAGGTTAAATCCTTTTCTAATAATCAACTAAATGCCTACAAAAATTTTATTATGCAAATAAAGCGTTTCATGCGCTCTTATTGGTGCTGCTTACAAAATAAAAATATAGGTTGCTCCAACTCAAGTAAATTTTCATATGCAGTGTATGTACTGGATCTTATTCATTCCAAAAACATTTGTCGTTCACCTTGCCATGAGTATGATATGGTTTGTATGAAACAATCTTGTTCACGTGGAAATATGTTTAATCTACTCCAAGTAATCTGATGACTATTTGACAAAAAATGTGACACCTTGGTAGGTTTATTTCTATTAGAAGTGGGACATTTAAAGACGAATCGTATCCGTATCTGATATGTTGAAGTATCTGAACGTATCTATGGATTATTGCTTAAAATTGATTATTTACGTGTTTAAATAGTACATGTTTATGTGGGTTTTTTTATATGTTAGATGTCTTTCGGTCATTAATACACTCTTTTTATTGCACATTGAAAAAAACTGTGATAAAAATTTCGAGACTGTAACTGGAAAAAGAAAGGAAAGAAATAGGGAAAGGTTGATGAAAATTAGTGTTCTATTTCATTTTATATTTGAAAAAGAAGTATTTCCTGCTAATTTATATATGTATTATTATTGGTATCAGTCTTTAATCCGACTCTGCTAATGTTAAATGACTCAGTCCCATTTGTTAGGAAATTAAAAGTACACGTGCCGTATAAATATTGTTAATGTTAACTTTTCAACTTCACGACTCGGTAGTTCTAATGCATTTATATCAAGTGTTAAAACATATACAAGTATATAGATTGACACGAAAAACACGTTATTGTTAAATGTGTTTAGATGTTAGCTTCTGTTGTTAATTATTCGTGAGTTTTTCTGTCCTATATGTTCTCCCATTTATGTGTATTATAGTCCTGTCATGTAATGCTGTCATTTTGATGTTATATTTATAAAAGCGGGAGGTTTGGCATGCCACTAAACCATTTTGATGTTGTGTTTCTGTTGTGTCGTAGTTCTCTTCTTATATTTGATGTGTTTCCCTCAGTTTTAGTTTGTAGCCCGGATTTGTTTTTTTCTCAATCGATTTATGAATTTTGAACAGCGGTATGCTACTGTTGCCTTTATTTTACATAGTTGTATTATAGATACTATAAATATATATCGTAGAAACGTCACTTTTATGGTATATGGCAAAAAATGTAATACTAGATATAAGAAGTCAGGATTTTGACATACAAGAAGCAAGTATATAAACACATATAATACATCTCCATTTATTAAAAAAGAGAGGCGAAAGACACTAGAGGGACAGTCAAAGTCACAGATCGATAATAAACTGAAAACGCCATTGCTATTAAACAATTATAGAAAAACAACCAATTAAGGTATTAGCATTGAAAAAGACCAACAATTAACAACGCCCTTTTACTTTTTTTTCCAATTCTTTCCCCTATTCTCGATTGCTACATGTATTTTAACAATAACCAATAGATACGTTCAGATACGTCAACGTATCAGATACAGATACGATACGTCTTTAAATGTTCCACATCTAATAGTATACACTTCATTATGAATTATTCTGTAACTTTGCTTTGACAATTCTTTTCGGAAGACATGGGACTTTACCGTTTGCTATGACAATTGCAACACCATAACAATTTCTGGACATACCTCTTCTGTGACAGTTTAATTGCAGGAAAATTCAGAATATATGGAATGTTCGCATCTAAATTTCAGAAATCTTTGATCATTCTTTATTTTTGCAAGAACATTGCCAGAATTACATAAAATGACTGAGCATGCCTACTGATAATTTCTTAAAAACTTAAATTTGAGATGTAATGAATGATCATAATGATGATGTTTGAGAAATTATATACCTGAGCGTTCATGTAGGTATTGTATGTTCCAAAAGTTATAGGATATCAAATGAGTAGTTTGATCATTTGTAAGTACAAATTAGTTATAGAACTGTATGAAATTATTCATATATCCTCCACAATTACATTAAGGTTTAAAAAAACATTTAAAAACATGTTTGAAACACTCCCTTATTTGTTTGGATTGTTATTTGTTTTTTTGGATATTGTGTTTTAATATGCTAAATTTTGTAATATGCTTAATTGTGTAATATGAGTAACTAACACAGCTATATGCTCAAAATGCATTTCAAACAAGTATTTCTATTGTGCATTTGAAGATCATCAATAACATTTCGGCAAAAAAATGTATTATTTTTAAGATGATTTTGCATTAGATGAAGCATTTGAATAATTGTATATGTATGCAACATAAAGGTTTGCGGAATTGGCTGTGAAATTTTAAAAATCAGATAACATTAGATTGATAGATTTTGAGCAAATTTGCAGCAAACACGCATGAGAAAGATCAATTTGCATAACTGTTTGCAATAGGTCTGCAGCAAAACCTCATCATCACATAATTTTAGTTGGTGCAGGTGTGCGACAGATTGTACGATGTGCCTAACATCTGCAGCGGCGAGTCTGCAGCAAGTTTGCTGCAGATTTGCAGAACATATGTGCAGGAAGCTTATTTTTTTCAGGAAGGGTATCGTATAAACTCGCTTTCCTCAATAATTTGGGTAAACATCTTCACAGGTAAAGTTAACTCTTACATTATAATACTTACGTTTAATAAAATTAGACTACAAGAACGTTATACGTGTACAAAAATATATAATATGTTGTCATTATTATTTTATGTCCTTTTGCTAAGTGGCTTGGGCATATATTGTCACTCATGTCAATGCTACTTTACGTTATTTTATCATTCTGAAATCAAACAGACTGTTAATGTTTTTATTTATTTTATGCCTGCATATTACATCTGTATACTGATGATTTGCAGATTGAGTTAAAGTCTTATTCCTGTAAGCAGAATTACGGTTACTTACTTTTAAAAATAAATGAAATATTTAATGAATGGCTATCATTTATTTTTAATTTATTGAACCATAAAATTAATTTTGACTCTTCACATTGAATAATCCGCTAAGCGGATACTGTAAAATGTGAAGAGTCAAAAATTAATTTTATTGTTCAATAAATTAAAAATAAATTATTGCCATTCATTATTAATAAATTTCTATCAAAAATGAAGCTCAAAGAACTTTTTATATTATTTATATTAACAATTACAACATACACACATGTTGGCGTATGAATACACAACGTCAGCGGAGTGGGCGTGTCGCCATAAAAATTGACAACATTGAAAATAAAACTAATAATTTTAACCAATCAGAAGACAGTAAATACACCAAATTTATTTATATACTGATACAGGTGGTTTTGGTTTGCAATGTTGAAAACTGTTTATTAAAACCTAATGATTGTTTTTAAAATATTTGTGTTAACCTATTTTTTAGTGTATAATGCATGGAGTCAAAGTAAATGGGACTGGTACTGTACACAAACTTATTTTGTTATAGATACTTTTTTTGCGTTTATCCCTTCTAGTCGAAATCGCAGAGATTTTTGTATTTTTTGATTTTCTGATTTTCTGTACTTGTTATACTTTTAAACTGACGGCTACACTAACAAATATTTATAAGAAATTGAATTTAGTACTTATATAATTGGTCACTATGAGACAGTAATGATTATCAGGCTACCTTAAAAACATCATGTATACGTTTAGTGATTGCAATAAGAAAATCAGCAACTCTTTCCTCGAACATAGTGTCATGGAGAAATAGATGAAAACTCGAGTTCTAACTTGCGTAAATATAAACTTAGTTTTACTGAATACTGATAAAATTGCTGTAGTAGGGAAAAATGATTTAGGTCAACTTTACCTGAAGGATTTGAAACCTAACTTTATTTGTAATTTCAAAATATTAAAACGGACAATTTTAGAAAGGTTTGTTACAAATCATGTTATTTCAGAAGTACTGACTACTGAGCTGATGATACTTTCAAGGACTGATAGTCCAGCTGCAAAGGTATCGATTCAGTGTTGTAAAAAATTAAAACAACACAATCTAAATGTATAGAATCCAAAGCCCTTTTCTGGATTTATCTTCTTCAGGAATGCTCAAAAGTCGAATATTTAAAATCCAAGGATGTATAAAAACTAAAACAGATGTACAGCTATATGACCGAAAAGAACCAAAATAATTAAGCCAAATCAGGCAAAGGTACATCGCTGAGTGAATTCAAACCTTCTTTTCTTGATCATGAAAGCAATGGAAACTGTCGAGTTGTCTACTAATTCTTTGTGCAGTCTATCTTTTTAAAGTGTCTAGTTTAAACTGTAATTATATTATGTATATCTTTGTTATGCATTCTAAATGTTAAACAGTTCTGGAATTATTTAAACTTGCATGGAAGACTTTTCTGTGAAATGTTGGTGCAGTTTTTGATTTTTTTGTTTATTTAAATTTATTTTACAGGACAACCAGATTCAAACATGTTTGATATGACTTTGATGACTACATTGCTTACAAATATTGCTAAACTGAACCATTACAGTAACTTTCCAGTTGTAACAGACACTACATCTGCAGCAGATATTGAAAGAATAAAGTACTATAGGTTGCACATAACACACAATAGGGATGGGAAAATAGATAATTCTTTTTTCAAAAAAGCATGGGATGATATTAGTAGGGTATGTTTTCATTTTTATGACTATTTTATTCAATAATAGCTTAAATTAAATATTATCATAAGTTTACAACTTTATGGTACATCAATAATGCTCGTTGCTGATGCAAAAGAAATAAAACAAAACCCAAAACATATGTTAACTTTCTATTCAAGCACTTAAGCTACATGACAGTTGTAGTAATTATATAGGTGGCGTGAAACAAAGAAAAGTTTCAGTCCCTGTCCAACATATACAGTCCGCCAAAATATAACTGTAAATATTTTTTGAACAATTGCGAAAAAGTTATATTTTGGTTATAAAATATTGGTGTTATGAATTGACTTTGACATAAAATTAGAAAATTCATCACGGCCAAAAAGATTGAACTCCGATAAACCCGTCAAGCAAATGTTTATTAAAGGTCACCTGCACTTTAACAACTACACTGTTTCGATACCTTTAAATTTATGTCACGCATACATGTGAAATTTGACTTTCATCAAGTTATTGTGTAATATGGCAAAGCATAATCTATCTGTGACTGAACTTTGGCCAGCAATTGGTATGTCAAATGCCGGTAGGAGCACTAGGAGAACTGGTAAGTATTACAATGTTGATCACATCGTCATGTTGATACAGGAACTTTAAATGATAACCAAGGTCCGGAAGACCCAGTTTAACTACCCGTCGTAATGACAGACTGCTTAGTGGTCGTGCTAACGCCAACCCGTTTAATCCTGTCCCGCAGCTTTTGACACGGTTGGCCTCCAGGTGGTCCTGTTAGTGTTCGAACATTGGTCCGTCGACTCCGTAGAGCCAATCTTAGGGCACGTCGTGTTGTCAAGAGACCTGCCATAACAGCCAGGCACGTTTTAATCAGGTTTCAATGGGCTAATGACCTTCGACGCTGGAAAATGAGAAGCTGGGAAAAAGTGCATTTTGGTCAGACGAAAGTGGGTTTATGTTACGACCAGTAAAAAATAAAACTGCCTATGACAAAAACAACATTTGCTGAACGCCTGCATTTGGTGCTGGTGGTGCTACAGTATGGGATTGCTTCTTATATCGTTGTAAGCTGTGTATGCATGTTCTGCAGGGTAACATGAACGGACAGATAGACAGGGATTTGGTGCTTAGAAACATTGTAGCCCCTCGTTTTGATAATCAACCACTTGCGTCAAGGACGAAAACAGTAGACCACACGGTGTACGGATTGTTACCGAGTACAAAGAGCATGAAAATATTGACACTATATTTTGGCCTTCCATGTCTCTAGACATTAACCCTATTGAACATTTCTGGGATGCCATTGGCAGAAATCGCAATCGCAGAGATCCACCACTGCAAAATCTTTGCGATTTAAGAGTTGCAATTGTTGATGAATGGAACAGATTTACTCAACTAAAGTTCAAAAGGCCTGTACAGGGTATAAGACGCCGTATAATGGAACTGTACCGAAATAGAGGTGGTTACATATCCTATTGACTCAATTATTGACATTAAATTTGCCGAACATACCAAATATTATTTTTACATAATTTAAATGATATTGGGTGATTTATTGTTGTAAAAAAATAAATCACAGTAATTTGCACTATTTCTATGAACGCAATTTAAATGCAAAGGACCTGCATAAGTGACCAAACTTAAGTTTCTGATTTGTTTATAGTATATAAGAGCAAAATTGATACATGATTTTTTTCTCTTTTTTTCGAGGAATAACTGATTTTTTTCAAATGAAAAAAAAAATTTGATACAATAAAAATAGATGGTGCTTTACTTTTGGCAGACTTAATAGTTGCATTTCAAATTTACCACCCTTTCTTGTTGTTGACTTTCTTTCATGGACCTATCAATTATATGTATTGTAAATAATTTCTTGGCATGCTATTCGATTCGTTTTTTTTTCTGGTGAAATCATTGATTAAGAGTAATGAACCATGAAGTGATCTCATTAAACTAAAACTAAATTACTTTTTAATCCTTATAATAACATAAGACGTATGCTTCATTACAACAAGTTATTTTGATTGGCTCACATCATTCAATTTAGAGTCATCCTTAAATAAACATTCATTTCAAAATGTATTGTAGCATTCATGATGACACGTTTCCTTGCATTGTGACACTATTTCGTGCGCACATTTTTAAAATGAAGCACTTCTGCACTTCATACAAAATCTACTTCGGTAAACGCTTTTACACCTCAATGAATTTACAAAAAGTAGCATTCAATTCTTAATTAACATGTGTAATTTAATGTTTATGTTTGTATTATTCACATGTGCTTTAATATTAAATATAATTGTTTCTACATATATATTCTCTGTAACTATGTAAATTGTAGTTAATGAGACATCAAATTCATTAATTCATAAAATACTCATCCAAATTAAGGTTTATATTCCAACTTCCTTGTAAACCTTGTAAACTACTGACCAAAATAAAACCTAAGCCACAGTAATTCTAAAGGTATGAATTGTGTATGGCCCATTAATGAGCATTATGTTTTCTGGTCTGTGCGACCGTTCGTTCGTCCCTTCGTCCGTCCGTCCGTCCATTCGTTCGTCTGTCCCGCTTCAGGTTAAAGTTTTTGATGAAGTTGAAGTTCAATCAACTTGAAACGTAGTACACATGTTCCCTATGATATGATCTTTCTAATTTTAAAGCCAAATTAGAGTTTTTACCCCATTTTTACGGTCCACTGAACATTGAAAATGATAGTGCGGATGGGGCGTCCGTGTCCTGGCGACACATTCTTGTTAATTAACTTTTGATACAGTCTTCCAAAAAAGATGACCGGCAAGCCAAAAAAAGGGACATAGCGGCAAAACGCAAGTAGTGTCTTATATTATAAACTGTTAAAGATACGGAAAATCTGACAGGAGTCTATCTATTATTCAGTCAGACAAGAACTGTCAGATAACCCCTTAATTGACCATGAATGACGCTTTTAACTAAAAAAGAATTTGGCAAATCATTTTGCAAATTATTTTCAGTAAAAGTTATAAGTAATACAAGATCTACTAAATAAATGTAAGTAATGTTAGTATGCCCCTTATACATGTTATAGGAGTGGTTGCCTTTAAATAAAGTTTTTTATTGTATGGTCATTAGAGGGAAGCTAAAAATAGAAACAATGTTCAGTAAATCAAGACCACACAAACAAAAATCCGTAGTCGACCCTAATTAGGAGTTATTGCTCTTAAATGACTCAGTTCTTTTTTTCAATAGTGCCTACCACCTTGTAAATAATAACAGATAGAAGTAGTTTCATAAAGCAAAAGATCAGCTAGGCTATCTGTTAATATTTCTACCGGCAAAATCGTCAGTCCGCATAGAAGCCATTCCCCTTGAATAAGAATAGGAGTCTAGGCCTTAAACGATGATTTTTTTATCAAACAGTTTTTTTTTAATTTTTGCAAAAAGTAGTAGAAGAGAGTACCATAAGATAAACAAATGATCAGCAAAATTACCAAACTAAAGTCATGAATTTTGCATTGTTATATGACGGTGACAATTGTGAAAAAAATGCAGAAAGATTATTTTGAGAGTCTAGTTGTGCTGCGTTGGACAAAAAATGACCATATACAAGAGCATGTATACATGTATGTTTAATCACGCCGCATTTTTACGCCTGTCCCAAGTCAGGAGCCTCTGGTTTTTGTTAGTTTTGTTTGTTTTTTAATTTAGTTCATTTATAAGTTTTGGAGTTAAGTGTGACGTTCATTTTCACTGTAACCATACCTAGTACAAAATTTTATTAAGGAGCCGGCCACATACGTGTGCGGAATTTTCGCGCTGCGTTGAGGACCCAATGGTGGCCTTCGGCTGGTATCTGCTCTTTGGTCGGGTTGTTGTCTCTTTGTCATATTCCTAATTCCATTCTCAATTGTATATTAATAAGACTTTGATTAATGTAGGAACATTCAAATACGAAATAAAAGATGAATTTGGTCGTTTTGTAGAGTTTTGATATCATCTCAATTTTCAAACAGTTACATTATTTGCCTATTAATATTTTCAACCCGAAATAGGTTAACAGATGTATTGAAATTTATTTACATATATATTTAGTAGTCAATAAGTCAAACATGGAATTTTGAACTTTCTTTCTTATGGATATTTTTAATCTCAGCTGGAAAAATAGTTCATAAATAATGTAACAATAATCTCATGTTTGAATTAACATGTTACTGGTCTTTTGAATATAACAGGCTGTTGAAAGACTTGGTGGACAAACTATGTTTGCTGAATGTGAAGAGTTAAGGACAAAACCTTTATACAAGGACACAGTTCCTTGGAACATAAGAGGTAAGGTTAAAGTAAAGATCGTTACTAACATAGAAACAATAGTTAATGACCCAAACTTTATACCAATCATCACTTACTAAATAAATAAAATCCTTAAACAAAAACTTTAGATTTACCCCGAGTCCTTCGATAGGAATAGGTAACTACAAAAACATCACACTGAACCTCAATATATTTGAACATACAAGTTTGGGAACGTGCTGTGAAAAGACTGGAATCACTTTTTTTTTTTTTTTTTGACATTGCCTTCAATATACAGTGGTGTTGTATGAATAAGTTAATTTCCTCTGGAATCATGTTCATAGAAAATGACTATCTGACATTAGCCACTTTACCTTGCATTTTCTAACAAATCATACCAGATGCAAGATTTAATCTTAAATATGCATTAGATATGTACTACGGGACGTTATACGAATACTCCTATCTGCTCTATTTTGTTACAATTTATATTCGAGTTTTTCTTTTGACATTATTACAACCATATACAATTCTCAAGATTGAATTAAAACCACAAGTTATAAATTTCATACGCGTGCAGCTTTTATTTTCAACAGGAACGCTCAAAGCCTAAAATTAAAACAAAAATTAGTAGCGAATCAAAACACTTAAACAGCCATAATATGCTGAGGCAGTTTTCTTTTTATTTTGAGCCGTGCTTGTGTCTGAATCTCCATTTAGCAAACATTATATCATGATTTGTTAAGTAGTTGAAGAAAAAGGAAATCGATCGAGACAGGACGATATGTATAATAAAATTGACGAGTTGTGTCATGCGCTTGTGTGTGAACCAGTCAGATAAAATGGGTTTTGATGTATACTTTATTTTGCGCAATATTTCGAATAGCATCGGACATGGTGAGGATGCCAAGATACAGAAAATTAGAATAACTTTTTTGAATACTTACATGTAAAAATACGATTCTAAATGAGAGGTGTAAACATTGTAAACGCTCCTAATATAAAATTGTTTTAACAAATGTGTTTAAAATCATTGTTTCAAGGCTGTGTTAACCGGGACACAATCAAACTCGATATTTGCCTCATAAAAATAGGAACAATACACGCATTACCAAAAAGGTGCTAAAATAGGTCTAATATAGAAAAGATGGAGATTTGACCCAAATGTATGTTTTTTTTTTACTTGCAGTACATTTATTTGCCAACTAGAATCATTAAAGAAAATCTTGATGATTTAGAAATATCTGTCGTTTTTTAAGGTTTGTTTCCATGCATCCTTTGTATATATTTTTTTTTCGTATCATGATGTTAATCAATAGGTCGTATCTCAAAAAGGAAAACTGTTACCACTTTTTTTTAATTTTATTTCCTGAAGTGCTTGTTCAAGTAGAATCCATATGTGAAATTTCAATAGACTGTCGGGAACCAATTGTAGCTCCTCTTCTTGCCCACTTGTTTCTTTATTATTATGATGCTGACTACATACAGGAATTTCGTCGGAAGAAAGATAAGAAGTTAGCAATATCCTTTAACTTTACGCTCCGCTATATAGATGCTATTCTCTCACTAAATAATACAAGATTTGGTGACTATCTTGAACGAATCTATCCCATCGAACTGGAAATAAAGGATACTACAGATACAGTTAAGTCTGCCTCATATCTTGATTTACATCTAGAAATTGACAATGAGGGTTGTTTGAAAACAAAACTTTACGACAAAAGCGATGACTTCAGCTTCTTAATTGTGAACTTTTCACTTTTATGTAGCAACATTCCAACATCGCCTGCATACGGAATATATATCTCCCAATTGATACGATATTTCCGTGCTTGTATTTCCTTATTTCCTATTATGATTTCCTTGATAGAGGATTGCTGCTCACAAGGAACCTATTAAACCAAGAGTTCCAAATGGTGAAGTTCGTAAATTTTACGGACTCCATCACGAATTGGTTGACCTTTACGGAATAACAGTTTCACAGATGATATCGAATATGTTCCTTTTGTCGTAACTACAATATCCTTCCCTTTTCATGAATGTGACCTACCGAATTAGACTATTTATCGGATTTGTAATGACATAAGCAACACGGCGGGTGCCACATGTGAAGCAGGATATGCTTACCCTTCCAGAGCACCTGTGAACACCCCCTGTTTATGGTGGGGTTCGTGTTGCTTAGTCTTTAGTTTTCTATTTGTTTCTTCTGTACTATTATTTGTCTGTTTGTTTTTATTTGGTTTTTTTTAGCCATGGCGTTGTCAGATTATTTTCGATCTATGAGTTTGACTGTCCCTCTGGTATCTTTCGTCCCTCTTTCAATTGACATGAACCTCATGTTCATACGGTTCATTGGTCAATGCAATTTTTGTTATTTTTTTCTTCTTCAAATAACTACCGCAATGGGTCAACTATATACTTATAATTGTAAGGTTTTTTTGTCTGTTTGGCAGATTTAATCTGTCCTTGAACTAATTTTCAAAACTAAAAGACAAATTAAAAGAGTTGGTATTACTTTGCTTCATAAAAAAGAATGGCCAACGTAGATACAAGTATCTTGTCTTAGGGAGGGATAAATCCTACTTTGTAAAGAATCACTCTGATTCAAACAAAAAATTCTCTGAAACTGATATTATCAAGATGCTTGATTTCTTGATTGACAACATATTTGTTACGTTCGGAGGACGTTTTTTTCAACAGACTGTCGGCATTCCAATGGGAACAAACTGTGCCCCTCTACTCGCCGACTTGTTTCTTTATTATTATGAGGCTGACTTCATGCAGGAACTTCATAGGAAGAAAGACAAGAAGTTAGCAATATCCTTTAACTCTACTTTCCGCTATATAGATGATGTTCTTTCACTAAACAATTCAAAATTTGGTGACTATGTGGAACGCATCTATCCAATCGAACTAGAGATAAAAGATTCTACAGATACAATTAAGTCGGCTTCATATCTTGACTTACATCTCGAAATTGACAATGAGGGTCGGTTGAAAACAAAACTTTACGACAAAAGAGATGATTTCAGCTTTCCAATTGTGAACTTTCCATTTCTAAGTAGCAACATTCCAGCAGCACCTGCATACGGGGTATATATCTCCCAATTGATACGATATTCCCGTGCTTGCATTTCCTATCATGATTTTCTTGATAGAGGTTTGCTGCTCACAAGGAAGCTATTAAACCAAGAGTTCCAAATAGTGAAGTTGAAATCATCCCTTCGTAAATTTTACGGACGCCATCACGAGTTGGTTGACCGTTATGGAATAACCGTTTCACAAATGATATCGGATATGTTCCTTACGTCGTAACTACAATCCCCTTCCCTTTCATGAATATGACCTACCGAATGAGACTATTTACCGGAATTGTAATCACATAAGCAACACGACGGGTGCCACATGTGGAGCAGGATCTGCTTATCCTTCCGGAGCACCTGAGATCACCCCTAGTTTTTGGTGGGGTTCGTGTTGTTTATTCTTTAGTTTTCTATGTTGTGTCGTGTGTACTATTGTTTTTCTGTTTGTCTTTTTCATTTTTAGCCATGGAGTTGTCAGTTTGTTTTAGATTTATGAGTTTGACTGTCCCTTTGGTATCTTTCGTCCCTCTTTCATGGTTCAATTGTCAATGTTTATTTTTTGTGTTTTGGTCTAGTTTTCATTTACCATTGGCATATGTACATGTACACTGTAATTTTGTATAGAAACAGTCTAAGGTGTTTATGTATATATCTGTTAGTGTTTATCTGACCCTGACTTCATTGTCAAAGATCTTTGAAAACGTTCAGTTTATGTTATGTTTTTACTAAATTTTTCATCTTTTTTAAACTTTCAACATAAAATCAGTGGTCAGTAAAGCAGGCGAGACATTTCAGCGTGTGTGCTCCAGTTTTTTTAATGAGTTCTGCCCCTTAGAAATATTAATTAGATAAAAAAAAATTGCAATGTTAGTGCTCTCGGTGTACAATTCTTGCTATACTTTTATGAAACTTATTTTAAAGTTTTATATTAGCAATGTTTTGGATCAATTTTCATAAAAGATATATATATATTTCGTTTATAATTATTACTTATACGAAATTTGAAGAACTGGATTATAAATTGTAACAAAATAGACCAGATAGGAGTACTCGTATAACGTCCCGTAGCACATTTTTGCCAGAGTATTATCATATTCATATCGAAGGTACAATGGACAATTTTGAAAATAATAGCGGTTTAAATATGTTTATATAATTAGTATGCCCTTCGAAAATATAAAATTTACATTTATCAGAAATTGCTATGAATATTTCAACTGTCTTACATATTTAGACTATTTTTTTTTTAGTTTTTGCCCTTGGACAGATCAAATTTGTGCAACGCACGGAACATTGGGACTAATCAATTTAAGGTCAAAATCATACATCATATCTATGTATAGGCGAAAAAATGTAAAACTATAGTAATTTTTCGAAATTTTTTGTATTTTTACAAAAATCTTCTCATTTAAAACCCTGGTACCCAACATCTTAACTAAAATTAATTTTGCTCGTTTAATTTTCATAAACTTTTGACAAAATATTTACTTTAACCCTTTGACAAAAACAGGAAAGTTTCAAAAAACCTAAACCACACACTTTATCGGAACTTTTTTATTGGACATATATCAGTTTGACTTACGCCGATTTTAAACGTGATTGAAACGTTCAGCCGATTTTTAAAGAGCTATTTCCTTGTAGTGTTTTGTACCACCTTTAATGCAAATTTGACAATAGGTAAAAATGTTCAACAGGTTAAGATCTATCTGTCCTAAAATTTTCAGACGAATGAGACAACCCGTTGTTGGGTTGATGCCCCTGAATTTGATAATTAGTAATTTTAAAGAAATTTTGCAGGGTTATCATCATGAGTATTAGTATAGATAGAGATAAACTGTAAACAGCAATAATGTTCATCAAAGTAACATCTACAAATAAGTCAACATGATCAAAATGGTCAGTTGACCCCATAAGGAGTTACTGCCCTTTAAATTCAATTTATAACAAGTTTTCGTAAATTTGCATAATGTTTTACAAAAGTCTTCTCCTCTGAAACAAATGAGACAAGTTTTACCAAACTTGGCCACAATCATCATTAGGGTTTCTAGTTTTAAAAATGTGTCCGATTACCCTATATATATATATATATATACATAAGTACGTCTGAGTCAGTGACAACCCTACAACAGATGTATCCATCGGATCGCCATCAATGATGGTGATACATGGCTGTGTACATAATGTATATACAACTCGTCTAAACATCAACCCAACAATGTTAGATCTGTAAATTTGCTTTCGGATGTATCCATCGGTTGTCACTGACTCAGACGTACTTATGAATATAATTATTTTCTGTGACTGTATCTTACATTAATTTGTAGGATCCTTTACTATAGATAATTTAGCTGATCTGTAACAATAACATCTTCATGCCTTATATAGCATGTACTGTAGTACGCCGCTAGATTAAAACTGACGTGGAAAGGTAACACATGCCCACCGAAAGCTCTTTTTTGAGAGCCCAGGTGGTCGTGTGGTCTAGCGGGACGGCTGCAGTGCAGGCGATTTGGTGTCATGATATCACAGTAGCATGGGTTCGAATCCCGGCGAGGGAAGAACCAAAAATTTGCGAAAGCAAATTTACAGATCTAACATTGTTGGGTTGATGTTTAGACGAGTTGTATATATATATATATATATATATATATTCCAACTTATTCGCTATTCAAAAGCTTGCAGCTGCTACTAACCAGTGTCTAAACAGATAGTTGATAAACCAGGGGTATGTCAAGAACGTCCTTTTCAACAAAACAAAATCGGAAGGTACCAAGACCTTGATGATTAATGTTCCATATCAACTTCATAAAAAATAGACGACGGTCTTGATGTATAGATTCTAGGCACTGACGTTGTTTGTCATTTTGATAACGTGTTATATCTACTAATCTTTTTTTTTTGTCTTTACGAATTTTATTTCTTACTGTTCAGTCTGTTGTTTTGTTAAATCCATTTGATGTGACTCTGTACTTATAAATCTGTCATTGGGTTATTGTGTTATTGTGTTATGGGAATATTTTTATATTCTTGTCTTTTATTTTTGCTTATGTGCTTTGTCTTTGTTTCCTTGTTACAAATGACGTGGCTCTGTGCTTATACATTATCTCATTGTGTTATTAAAGAGGCACTGATTGTCAAATTCATGTTCTTCGATTTGACTCAATTTTCATATTTGACTTATAACAATGTAAAACATTTATCCAAACTATAAAAAATCTAAAACAAACTACTAATGTTGCACGTGTGCATGTTAGTCTCGAATCATTCTAATTAACTATCGAATTTACCTCCGAAGACCTCTGAAGGTCATTTATGCGATTAAAACATTACTATAGATATAGATAAAAGAGAAATGCTGCAATCCGATTTTCCTAAGTTTGTTTAGTTTCCTATTATAGATCAGAATAAAATTGAGACCAAAGAGCAGACAACAGTCGAAGGTCACCTATGGGTATTCAACGCAGTGAAAAACTCCCGCACCCGGAGGCGTGCCTCAGCCGGCCCCTCAGCAAAAATTTATACTAGTTCAGTGATGATGGACGTCATACTAAACTCCGAAATATGCACAAGAAACTGAAATTAAAAATCATACAAGACTAACAAAGGCCAGAGGATCCTGACTTGGGACAGGCGCAAAAATGCGGCGGTGTTAAACATAAAAATATATATTAATCAGCGTTTTTACATTTATAAGGAAAAAAAATGTGAATAGAATCATTTAATCAAATAATTTAACTACGTTTCACTTTCATTGTTGACATTCTTTTCCATTAACTAACTCAACACGCACAATATATGCGTTAGCTGTCTCTAGCTAAGGGGTTAAATTAAATATAGATTCAATGAGGCCGAATTATTCACTTGCATGTGAATAATTCATCATCCATGTATCTTAGCGTGTTTTGGCAAAATTGAAACATACTGGCTGCTAAAAGCGAATTACTATTTCACTCTTTCACTTTCATTATTAATTGAATAAAAACAATCATACTTAACTCTTTTTTATATGTTACCTAAGCTGTATTTGGCAAAACGTTTAGGAATTTTATTTCTCAATGCTCTTCAACTTCGTACTTTATTTGGCCTTTTTAAGTTTTTGGGATTCGAGTGTCACTGATGAGTCTTTTGTAGACGAAACGCGCGTCTGGCGTTTATACTAAATTTAGTCCTGGTATCTATGATGAGTTTAATTATATATATCTTGAAGCTATTGCCCTTTGAACTCTAATTAATGTTCGTATTCTTGTCTTTTATTTTTGATAATGTGCTTTAGAAACGATCCTTGTAAACTTATCGATCATTCAAATAAACTTAGTCTAAAAGGTTAACAATTCAACACTGTAATTAAATCATTGAATATTGTTTTTATTGGTATAAATATTGATTTTGTTATCAGTAAGTTAAAAGCAAATTAAATATTACTGTTATATAAATATACACATTCATATGCATGGATCTACAATCTGTCGATATCTGTAACTTGGCATTGCATAAGGTCATGTTTTCTCTGACTGTTTATGACGTCTGCACACTAAATCCATTGGATGTTTGATGTGTACTGAATGATAGTTTAGTCTTAGATGCAGGCTTTATTTTATTAGTTGTTAGTGGCTTTGAACTATCTGTCAATAACTGCGAGTACTCTCAGATCTGTACTTTTTGTTTTTGGGATGTTATACTATCCGGCCACGTCAATTTGTACTTGTAGTATTTGTGTTTTTATCTATCTGATGAGTTTTTCAACTGATTTTTATAGTTCGTTCTGATGTTGTTCTGTTACACCACAGGTTAAGGGAGAGTAGGGATCCCGCTAACATGTTTAACCCCGCCACATTCTGTATGTGTGTGCCTGTCCTAACCAGGAGCTTGTAATTTAGTGGTTGTCGTTTGTGTATGTGTTACATATTTATTGTTCGTTCATTGTTGTACATGAATAAGGCCGTAAGTGCTCTCGTTTGAATTGTTATACATTGTCATTTCGGGGTCTTTTATAGCTGACAATGCGATATGGGCTTTGCTCATTGTTGAAATTCGTACGGTGGCCTATAGTTGTTTATTTTTGTGTCATTTGGTCTCTTCTGGAGAGTTGTCTCATTGGCAATCATACCACATCTTTTTTTTTTTTATTTGTCTACATGCCTTTTTGAGTTTCTTTGTTACATATGACGTTGCTCGGTACTTATACAACCCGCAATTGTGTTATTGTGTTATGGTGATTTGTTTGTATTATTATCTTTCATTTTGCTAATGTGCCTTGTCTATATGCCTTTTTGTGTTTCTTAGTTACACATTTTTTTTTTTTTGATATAGTGACTAATTAGATGAAAAGACAAATGTTGACTTCTGTATCCACGACTTTTTACATTTGTACCTATTATGTCTTGTTTCGTTTACACATCAGGGAATTTAATGCGAGTGAGAGATTAACAATGATTAAGTTAGCTATAAAACCTGGTTGAATCCACCATTTTTTACATAAGAAAATGTCTGTACAAAGTCAGGAATATGACAGTTGTTAACCATTTGTGTGATGTGTTTGATCTTTTAATTTTGCCATTTGAGTACGGACTAAACACTGTATTTGTGTATGTTATTCCCATCTTAATTTGGAAATATCACTTTGGCCTTTCTGGCTTATTTAAAAGCCCTATACAGAAAGGTAAATTCAGGAAAAGATAACCTGAGCTGTATTTGGCAAAAGATTTAGAAATTTTTGGTCATCAATGCTCTTCAACTTCGTACTTGTTGACCTTATTTGACCTTTTTTTATTCGAGCGTCACTAATTAGTCTTTTGTAGACGAAACGCGCGTCTTGCGCAAATTTAAAATTTCATTCCTTGTATCTATGATTAGTTTATTTAGACACATCCATATAAAAAAGGAAAAGTAATCTTTCAACTAGAATATTGCATTTTACGAAAAAGAACAAAGAATCAACAGAAACGGAACGGCACCATATCCACATTTCGACAATAAAAGTATCTTCGGTAATGTTCGAGGCCGAAGTATTTGAAAATCCAAAACATAATACAAACGTTGAAGAGCTGATGAAACCAAATGTGCATTACCTAGTAAACTTATGGTTATCAAATGCATACTGTCATGTAAAAGATGTTGAAATAGTCTGGAAATTAATAAAAATCTGATAAAATACGTCATGAATAGATTTATTCGAAAACATCTTCATTTTGGCAATAAATTTCCATAAATGAAAAAGACAAAATGCCTGTTGGAACTTTCTTTTAACAAATCTTCAAAAATACCTAGACAGGGTGTTTTCGTTTTGTCTGTACTTGCTAGATACATGTACGGAGGAAATCGTCAGCATGATACATGTTTGATAAGTCTTAAAATATCATGGCTAGTAACTTTTGAAGATGTATTATTATAATAACAAAAAAATCGAAATTTCCATGGAAACCAAATGTTCTTCTTTTCTTGCAGATTTTTCCTTTAATCACATGAGGCCGATTTCACACAGTATCGTTTTAGGAAGAATAAAAATAAATTAGTTCACGTTCAGCTAATTTTCCATCAATACATTATTCAAAGTTTGGTTAATGTTTTGAACGCATCTATCCCATTGAATTTTTAATAAAGGATACAGCAGATACAGTAAAGTCTGCCTCATATCTTGAATTACATCTATAAATTGTCATTGAAGGTCAGTTAATAACAAAACATTACGACAAACGAGATGATTTCAGGTTCCCAATTGTGAACTTTTCCTTTTTCATGAAGCAACATTTCAGCAGTGCTTGTATATTGTGTATGGATATATCTGTCGGTGATGGCTCGGGGCTAGACAAGAGTCGATTACGAGTCCGCTTTTGTATGATGTCTTCCTACTTTAATTGCTTATCAATTTTATGAGAGTAAAACGAGTTTCATATGTGGAGCAGGATCTGTTTACCTTCCGGAGCACCGGAGATTATGTTCGGTTTTTGGTGACATTCGTGTTGCTCAGTCTTTAGTTTTCTATATACTGTTGTTTCATCGTGTTTCGTTATTTGCCACGGCATTGTCAGTTTGTATTCGACTTATGAGTTTGATTATTCCTTTGGTATATTTCGCTTCCCTTGTACTATTTGTTATTCATAATGTACAAATGAGCTCTGACTTGGGCGTAATTTTTTTTTCGGTTATGGTAACTTGAGTCTCCCTTGCCTCATGGGATGACACTTATACAAAAGAGGGACGAAAGATACCAGAGGGACAGTCAAACTCATATATCGAAAATAAACTGACAACGCCATGGCTAAAAGTGAAAAAGACAAACAGACAAACAATAGTACTGATGACACAACATAGAAAACTAAAGAATAAGCAACACGAACCCCACCAAAAACTAGGGGTGATCTCAGGTGCTCCGGAGGTGTAAGCAGCTCCTGCTCCACATGTAGCACCCGTCGTGTTGCTCATGTTAAAACAAATGTACATATGACAGATATAGGACAGTAAAACAAAACTATTATTAGGAAAGCCAAAATGGCAAATGTCACAGTCACTACCTATAATAGAAACATTTTAGAAAAATGGTTTCTGGATCCCTTTCTTTGCCTGCTTAAAAAGATGAAAGATTAAGGCAAGGATCATAAGATAATTTATTATAGGTTAATATGTCAAAGGTCTCTATTACTGTCATGGATTTTTGGAATTAAAATGGGTACGGTTGACATCTTAATTCCTTTGCATTACTGGAATACAATTTATATATGTTGGTGATATAGAAAAGTAAAAGAAGCCTATTTATTATGGGGTCAATATGTCAAAGGGAGTGGTCACTGCTGCAAAAACCCTTTTTGTTTCTCGCAATTAATGTGCAATGCTGTGAGCATCATTTGGCAGTGCTAGCTTTTAACTTATATTTGAATAACAATAATATTATAAAGCAGTGTTTAATAAAAAAAATCAAGGTGTTTCTAAAAACAGTCTTTCAGCACCAAATGGCAATATAACATATATGTCTAGGAATTGATCAAATTGACTACAAAGCATTTTGAAATGTTATCCTTGATTATCGTTCATTATCAACACCTTTAGAGTCAACATTTGTGAACGCCAATGGTCCATGCAGACAGGTAGCTAATACATATATATAAATAAAATAAGTTTAACCATGTTTTGGGAATTAGTACTGTATAGTATTTGTAAAAGCAAAAAAAATAGAATGTTAATTATGATAATGTTTTACTATTGACTACAAAACAAATGATATGGTACACATAATGCTTGACATTAATAGTCAACTACCATCAATACATTAATCATATACTTTCAAGATGCTTATATTTACATATTTCAGTACACATCAGTCGGATGCTGGTTTCATGGAAGATAAGCAATTCTAACTTTGTTGAGACCAGAGCAGCCAAACATGTGTTGGAGAGTGTGAGGAAAAACAGTTTTGTAACTGTTACTGCTAGTTTCGGTGCTGGAAAAACAGCTACCCTTCAATATGTGGCATTGCAAATGAAAGATGAAGGCTACGATATACTACTAATAACCAATCCAATTGATATTGTGAGGTTTTACAACACAAACAAGCAGACATTGTTTGTTTTTGATGACGTTTGTGAAACTTATTCCATAAACCAGTCTGACCTTAACAATTGGGAGTTAGCCATGGAACGTATAAAAGTATTGATTCAAAATAAACACACAAAAATAATTGTGACATGTCGATTACAAGTGTATATGGATGAAAAGTTTCAATCATTGTCAATATTTAAAACATGTGTATGCAACCTGCAGGGAAAACAATTGTGTTTATCCCAAACAGAGAAGCTGTCAATAGCGAACTTATATCTGAAAACAGAAGCTACAGAAATAATGCAGTATTGTGACTTATATGATTGTTTCCCACTTATCTGTAAATTGTACAATGATAATCCTAAACGCGATATTATAGATTTCTTCAAGAATCCATTTTCCATATATGAGTACGAAATTGACCAGTTATATCCAAGCAGAAATAATGGAAAATATTGTGTTTTGGCATTGTGTGTAATGTTCAACAATAGTCTGAAGGAGCAATGGTTGACAGATGAGATAGATACACAAATAAGAAAAATTATAAAGAAGACATGTAAGGCATGTAACATAAACAGAGCAACATCACGGCTTGTTCTACTAGATGCACTTAAAACACTTGAACATACTTACATTAAGAAAAAACAAGGGGTATACACAACTATACACAATAAAATATTCGACTTTCTGTCATTCTATTTTGGTAACAGAATAATTAAATGTTTGATTCGGAATGGCGACAGTAAGCTTATCAAGCAGAGATTTTTACTAGAAAGAAGAGATGACATGGATCAGTTTATTACTATTGTACCACCTCAATATCATCATATGTACATGCAGAGACTGGTTGACGACTGGTATGTAGGTATAATACATTGTGTGTTTAATAACATCAACATGAAGATACCAGTGTTCAGAAAGAGATTCCTTCGTTATTTAAACACATTTGATATTTCACTTCAGAGACAATTAGCACTGACCTGTGATGTTAATAACAAAGATACTGTACTATTACAGTGCTGTCAATATGATGACATTCCTTTGATTCAGTGGTGTATGTATCACGGTATTGATGTTAACCAGTTGAACAATAAGGGAGTTTCTCCACTGTATGTATCAGCACAAGAGGGTTATATAGATATAGTTAAACTATTACTGGACAACAATGCAAACATTGATAAGTTTACAGATGATGGAGACTCTCCTTTGTTTGTTGCTTGTCAGAATAATCATAAAGAGATAGTGAAGTTATTACTGGATAAGAAGGCAGTTATTGATCAGGGCATGGATGATGCAACATCCCCTTTGCTTATTGCTAAGAAGATGAATCATATAGATATCGTGAGAATGTTGGAAGAGAATGGGGCCTCAGAATGAATAATCAGATGGAAATAGTTGGAATCCTGTAAGGAAATTTACGGATAGAAATAGTATAAGGAAAATTCGTGTAAAGATGTAAGAAATAATTGTTTTTTATGAATACCTTTTGATTTTGATGCTCCCCAAGTAAATAAAATAGGAGCAAGTGAACTTTGCTTTCTATATCTTGTGCCGAAATCAAATACTTTCAAGGTGGTTACTTGAGTTTGCATTGCTTGATTAGAACGAATCGTACACAGCTGGAAAAATGGGGCCGGAGAGATATTTATTGATTTTGTAGCCAATATGTGAAGTCAGTTCAATGTCACTGTATTAAATTTCTTTTCGTTGAGACTTTTTCCCCCTGTTGTATAGTTATACTATTTATAAGTTCAAGACTGGTTAGTGAGAGTAGTTGTATAACGAGTTCTTGTTTTGTTTATAAATATAGATGGGTAAAATATGCACGTGAAATACTTTGGCGGTGTAAAAGGTGGGGTCCCGTTGTATTATATAAAGAAAATGTGTGGGTGTCATTTATCGAAAGTTCTCACAGTAACTACGACAGTTTGCAGTTTATTGTGTCATAAGAATGTATATGATTATTCTTTGTTTTATGTCAGTCCATTTAAATGTATTGTATTGCTTACTAGAAAAGAAAAAGTTACGCGAGCAACTATACCTATATCTAGTTTTGTTTTATTTATTATACCAAGGATTTAGTAAAGAAATGTTTTAAATTCTGACGAGCATCGCAAGGGAGATTTTAACTTAAAATATTATTCTTTTGAAAAAGTTGATTTTCTTGAAAGTTTTCTTTTAAATCTTCTGACTTACAAAAATTATGTTGAACACGCCTACTTACCTACTTTGCAAACAAAGCTATAAATGATAAAACGTAAGTTTAATCTATTATCTTTAAAATCACGAATGATAAAGAAATCTGACATGATAAAATATATTCAGAATATTCACATCTACATACTGTCCAATATTGCTAAACTGTTAGACAAAATCTACGTATTAATCAACAATACTGTATGCTTCAAACGTTGTATAAAGATGTCTTATGTGATGAGGTTTCAGTTTGTGATATGTTTATATTTTTTTTTACCTTATATGTACAGTTTATAGTCCTAAAAACTAAATAATTTGATGAAATTTGAATTTCCCAATGATATTGAGTTCGAGTATAATTAAATTTGGGACAAGGTATACTTGCATTGCCTAATTATCCTTCAAACCTGACATTGGTCTTACTTCTTTGATCAGTAATCATTGTGAAAGTTTCTAGGTCAATTCCATATTTCAAATACAGTTTAATCATAATATGTATAATGATTGTAAGATGTACATTATGGTCCGGTATGGATCATATAACTTTGACCTCATTTTAAGGATTCATTGATCAATTATTATATTTTGCTGGTATTCCTGTCTGTAAAAGCAATGCAGATTAATTAAGCTTGAAAGGTGTACATGTCTGTATAACAGGGTTCAAAGATATTTAAAACTGTATACCTTGTGTTTCTTTTAATGTGCAGCCTAATTTTTGTTTGTGTTCTTCTTTTTTTTTGTTCACGAACATTACTAATGTGTTAACTGTCGATACACACATATTTATAATATTTTTTTTCTTCGCTGTGAATACCACTCTAATATAATTATAATCAATTTAACTATTGTCAGTGTATTGTCTTAATACTGTGTGCCATAACCATTCAATGTAAATGTGTGTGTGCTAATAAATGTTGTCCATTGTCTAGTAACCATATATATATGTATATATGTAGGACTCTAAAGTGCGATGGTACTCTAAAGTGCGATGGTCACGCTAAAGTGCGATGGTCTACGCTAAAGTACGATGGTGTATCACGGCGTGACGCTAAAGTGCGATGGTTGTTTTGTTTATTAACGTACGGTTGTATATCACGCTAAAGTGCAATGAACCAATATAGTAAGGTTCGAGGGATTATAGCTAATTTCCTAATACTTGTAGAGTAAGACTTTTTAGTCAGCTTGCTTGCATATATGCAATATTCGCCAAGCTTTCTTCTTCTTCGTAATGAGTACCAATAGATATAGGTAGATGTTGTATGAGTGCCAATGAGACAACTTTTCATCCAACTGCATTACAAATTTATAAAAGTAAACCATTATAAGTCAATATACAGCCTTCAACACAAAGGCATCACTACATGTTATATTTTCCTACACTGTACAAAATAATGTTTTAGCGGACAATTTATGATTTACGCATGAATTTACTAAAAACGAACGAAAAGGTGAGAATTCAATGAACTTAAATCCATTCTTGCGCGAGCATGAAGAATTTGACCAAAACGATGTTCTATATAATAATACACTGGGACCTTACTATTTTGGGTACTAATTTGTGTTTGCTATAGTGACAAAACTAAGTCGGTGACCCCCATTTTTTTTCATCATATTTTGTTCCTCAAATCATGCAACACCTTCACACAAAATTTGAAGGAAAAAACACTGATGGAAATGAATAGGCTGTTTGGTCTTTAAAGTTATTAATCAAATACTTTTATATGTATTTTAAACATTTATCTTTCGGCATGTTCAGTTTTCGTTTGTAAACGACTGTTCTCGTCATAATTAAAATAAACTAGTGTAAAACCATTCAAACGGGAAAACCAACGTATATATTGTACGTTTATTACGTCTAACGTTAACGTTATACTTTCGCGGACAATCGCACTTTAGCGTGTGTAGGCATCGTACTTTAGCGTAGACCATCGCACTTTAGCGTGACCATCGTACTTTAGCGTCCCCATCGCACTTTAGAGTCCTACATATATATTACCATGTAAGACTAAATAGGAAACTAGCTTGTTATACAGTGTTTCAGATCGAATTTATTCGTTCAGTGTGTGTTAATTTGTGTTCTTACGTTTTTTGATTGAGTTAAGCCTTCTAATTGATATGTAATAGTGTATTTTTCTATGTTGTGATGTTATAGTATTGTTTCAGAAAAGGGGGAAGGATTGGTATAATTGTTTGCACATGTTCTAAGACAGGAATCCGATGCTCAGTGGTTGTCGTCTGCTTATGTGGTTCCAAAGTGTTTCTCGTTTTTATATCGATAAGACTGTTGGTTTTCCCGTTTGAATGGTTTTACACTAGTTTATTTTTTGGGGCCCTTTATAGCTTGCTGTTCGGGGTGAGCTAAGGCTCCGTGTTGAAGGCCGTATCTTCACCTTTAATGGTTTACTTTTATATATTGTTATATGGATGGAGAGTTGTTTCATTGGAACTCATATCACATCTTCTTTAATCTAATTACCTTAGTCTGTAATATTTTCTTCTTTAAAGGATTATGTACCTTTGTGTTTAGACCGTTGGTTTTCCCGTTTGAATGGTTTGACACTAGTTATTTTTTTGGGCCCTTTATACATGTAGCTTGCTGTTCGGAGTGAGCCAAGGCTCCGTGTTAAAGGACGTATCTTGACCTTTAATGGTTTACTTTTATATATTGTTATATGGATGGAGAGTTGTTTCATTGGCACTCATATCACATCTTCTTATATCTATTTACCTTAGTCTACTTTTTAGGATTATGTACATTTGTGTTGACTCATTGCTAAACATATGGAAATTTTATAAAAAATCCACAGCTTTTCCCTTGTACTCTAAATTAATATTTGGCAATGCAATACTTGATAGCTATATTATATTTATATAGAGAATTTTTGCATGCAGTGCTAACAATGATTTCCTTATAACATGTTTATAAAGTTAGATATTGGTTCAAACAAATATAAAAAATCAAGTACAACTCAATTTTAATGACTCAGCACGAGTTGTTTTTGTAATTGAAAAGTTGTTTTGGACTTTTTTGTAAACAATAAACACTAGCACATCATTATAGACAAACAATTAAGTAATATGTGTTTAATATTTTATATCAGAAATCTCTCTAAAGTGTTTGAATTTTTCTACAAAAATTTTGGTTTTAATTGCCACAAAATTGCCTTTTTCTTTTATATGCAATGAAACAATAAATGATAATGCTTGTTTTGCATGTGACTCTTCATCATTGAATAAGCTTCCTTATTCATGTTGTATTTAGGTGAAAGTTTCTAAACGACAAACGTAAAAAAAATGGTGACATTTATATGGAATGGTTAAGAAAGTTTTCGGTTTTGTTTATCCTCACACAAGATTCTTTTTTATCTTCGTTCATAACTATGTATATAGACACAATTGGGAGTTGAAGAGGAGAGAAACATTGATATAATGTAATATAAGATAAATAGTCATGTACATATATAAATAAGTCAACGATGTGTGCATTATAGTCAAGATGAATATAAAATAATACCTAAGGTGGAACTTTTTAAGTTGTAATATCGTCTGAAGATGACGACATCTCATGTTGTAATTTGAGAATCAAAAACATAACTTAAATAAAGTTTTACCTAAAATTTTAGAAATAAATAGTTGTGCCTGGGTATTAACTGTTGTTTTAAGTTCAGTTCATTCGGCTTTTTTATTGGATAATACATGTAAATTATTGGTATAATAGATTTTTTTTAATAACAAAATAATATGTAGACCTTTTTGTGTGTTAAATGTATATATCTGATTAAAACCAATTTAAATTTTAGATTTAGTGTTTGATTATTGCCCACACTTCTGTTTATTCATCAACATTACTTTGTTAAGTTTATTATCCACAAGTCACAAAATAATGCTAATCATTTCAATCTGTATAATAAGTACAGTTTTCGAAGAAGTTACATTAAATTTCTCTAACAGAACAACACCAAAAAAACTACACTGAGAGAGTCAAAAGAAAATAACAAAATACATGTGCGGTATTCTATAAGAAAACAAGTAGATAAGGTATGATTGGCAATGAGAAACCTCTACACCAGAGACAAAATAGCGTAGAAGTTATCAACTACTCCAAAATCACCAAAAGAAAATATTAAAGGCAAATAAAATATAAAATTCTTTTTGAATTTATTACTTTTCAATTCGAAACATCCAGTGGCAATAATTTCACACATAGCGATGTGATAGGTATATGATAAAATTGAGAAAGGAAATGGTGAATATGTCAAAGCGACAACCACCCGACCATAGAGCAAACAACAGCCGAAGGCAACCAATGGGTCTTCAATGTAGCGAGAATTCCCGCACCCGTAGGTGTCCTTCAGCTGGCCCCTAAAATATGCATAATAGTACAGTGATAATGGACGTCATACTAAACTCCGAATTATACACAAGAAACTAAAAATTAAAATCATACAAGACTAACAAAGGCCAGAGGCTCCTGACTTGGGACAGGCGCAAAATTGCGGCGGGGTTAAACATGTTTATGAGATGAACCCTGTTTTGTATATACCCTTAGACCACAGAACTATGAAAATGAGGTCAAGGACACCTGACAGCTAGACATGTACACCTTACAATCATTCCATACACCAAATATACTAGACATATTGCATACAGTATAAGAAAAACAGAACAAAACACATCAACATTAACTACTGAACCATGAAAATGAGGTCAAGATCAGATGACACCTACCAGTTGGACATGTACATCTTACAGTTCTTCCATACACCAAATATACTAGACATATTGCTTATATTATCTGAGATATGGACTCGACCACCAAAACTTAACCTTGTTCACTGATCCATAAAATGAGGTCGAGGTCAAATGAAAACTTTCTGGTGGGCATGAGGATCTTGCAAGGTACGCACATACCAAATATAGTTATCCTATAACTTATAATAAGAGAGAATTTAACATTACAAAAAAATCTTAACTTTTTTTCAAATGGTCACTGAATCATGAAAATAAGGTCAAGGACATCGAACATGTGACTGACGGAAACTTTGGAACATGAGGCATCTATATACAAAGTATGAATCATCCAGGTCTTCCACTTTCTTAAATATAAAGCTTTTAAGAAGTTAGCTAACGCCGCCACCGCCGGATCACTATCCCTATGTCAAGCTTTAATTCTGCGACAAAAGTTGCAGGTTCGACAACAACTATATTGTAAAGCACACTATAAAATACCCCAGGATGAAAACCTGTAAAACAATTAGATAAAGAAAAGAAACAACCTGCTTGATACTAATCGAATATCAACAAAACAAAATATTAGGGCAAATAGCAACAAAAACAAACAACTGCATTTCAGGCTTCTGGCCAGAGACAAATAAAGACTATGGTGGAATTAGCATAGTTGCGAGCTGAAACCCTGTCAAAGATGAATTAAAAACAAAAAGAACCATATACATATTTATATCAAAGTAACAAAAGCATAATCAGTACAAAAGAGCTTTTAAAAAATATCAAAAAATACTGATTCTGAATCATACATGAACGGCTAGTGCTTAAAAATTACACAATTAATGCTGGAAGTACAATGTTATACGGATTTGAAATAAGGGCAGAAGCATAAAAATTATCCCATTCCCAAAAAATATTTTTGGAAGAATTTTTCTTTTTGTAAATTTGATACTTGTCTTGGACCCTTTTTTACCATCAATTCTTGAATAATTTGCGCAATCAACTCCAAAGTGAATCTCAACCTTCAACTTGTGGTACAATTTCTGAGCAATCAAAATACTTGTAGACCAGTTATTTTCCTGAAACTAGAAAAATGTGTTTTACCCCTTATTTCTAAACGGTTTGGACCATCACCCCCTTAAACTTCATAGAGATCCATAAACTAAAACTAAAGTAATTGTCATTTAAACATTAATTTTGGGTGTTTAAAGTCCAACATATCAACTTTATGTTGAACAGAAGATATCATGTAAATGTAACAACTCCGTTAAGTAGTCTTCCATTGGTTCCAGTCATAATAACATAGTACCACCTATGTAGATCTATTGTAGCTTTTTAATAGCTATAAGGAGTCATCCAATGGTTTCACTCATACAGACATTCCTGTAGATCTTGTTTTGCTAATCACTTTAGCATTTTACAATTTCTTCATATTATGTATTTATACTTTATTATATAAAAGGCAAAACATGAAAATAAGTTACAAATTATAAATTAGAAGTTTTAACTTTTTAGCCATGTTGGGCAACAGACAAAACTAAGAAAATATACAAACTTCATACTACACTCCTTTAGTATAATGAAACCAAAGTTTGGGTTGAAGTGTAGAAGATTTCTTTTTTAAAATTAATGCTGAAAAACACCAAAGCCAAATAATGACAACAGCTCTTGGTACAGCCAGGATGAGCCAACAATAACCACATTGTACAATACTTAAAAAGGGAAAAAAGAGGGCAAACACTGAAAGTCTCCCCTGCTTTACTAAAAATATCACATAAACTTAGTATTATCAATAATCATTGTAAATGAGATCTAGGTAAAACAGACCCTGTCACACAGACATTTACACGTAAAAATCATACAATACAACAAATATACTTTGCCAATTCCTTACATAATATGAGAAACAGAATGAATTATGAAATTTGAACATTGAGTAATGAACCCTAAAATTAGTTCAATGTCAGATGAAACCTGTCAAACAGACACATACACCTTATAACAATTCCATACACAAAACAATTGATAAAATTTTGTCAAAGCCTTTTCATGTTAATAAACATGCATCAGCAAGTCTGCCATACATACCCAAATCAATAACCGATTTTTTTTTTCTCTTTGAAAATCTGATTTAAATTAGTGACCATATTGCTAATAGTATCTGACAAATAGAACATTCAAATAAAAAGAAATAATGGGCAGTCCATATATAATGACCAGTTTCTCAAAAAAATATCATATAATTGTCCATTCTGCAATTTTTTGACCATCACTAAATATTAAATATTGACTGGTAATTCAAACAACTTTGATCAAAATCTTAAAAATCATTAAAAGTGAGAAGTAAGATATCAAAACGACATTCAAGTCAAAAATATACCGACAAAACCATGGCTAAAAAAGACTAAAAAAAGAAGACAAACAGTAGTAGACAAAACACAACATTTCAAATAATTTTAATCATGGTTACAAATATATCACAGCAATTAATTGCATAAAAAATACTAATAAAATGGAAAATCAAATAAATATCAAAATGTACAGTTTGAATAAAAATCAATTCAAAAATTAAGACAAAACAATAAAAATATTAGTTCTTTATCAAATGGTCTACTAATAATTGCATAATATTTTGTTATCTTTTTGGTAAATAATTATGTTTGGATAAATGTTATTTTGTGGAATTCTAAAAATATAAATAACATATTCTTTCATCATGTCAATATTCATCATTTTCCTTTGCTATACTATATTTTTAGTAATTGTTAAATATATACATTCATTTGTTAATAAAAGATAAAAAATATTTGGTTAACTTCTGTAACATGAAAATAGGATAAAGTAATATCCTCTTTCTATGGGCCACCATACATGGCTAGCACTATTCTATATTTAAGTTCAGTGTACTGTCAAATCAGTATCAAAATTGTAGTTTGTCATAAAATATTTGCAGTTGACCATACAATGAACATCTGAACTAGGTTGCATCAGCAATTTAATGTTACAAATGATTCTTGGTAAACCACCTAAAACAAACAAATTATCCTGAGAATGTACTTATTTCCCACTAACACATTTCTATTGTCAGTAGGGTCAGAATCGTAATTTGGCAGAAAATCAAAATGTTCATGTTGTAAAGAAAATGTATTCTATTGAACCTGTATTGTGGCAGGTTTTAGTTTTCAATATATCTTGTTGAAAAGGTTGGTGGCTCAATATTTTCTGTAACATAAAATTTCCTGTTTATGCAAAAGCATAACCTTGGTTACCACACTGTAAAGCTACCATCAGTCTGTTATGTAACTCTGTCTTTGATTTATATTCTGGCATCTTCAGCATGTTGATACTATAAAATAATAATAAAGAATTTTCTCTTATGCAATGCAGTTGTGTATTTTCCTACAACATAAAGTAAAAAAAAAAAAAAGAGGTTCTCAAGAGCCTGAATCGCTCACCTTGATTTTTTGGTATTTATCTTTCGATTAAGCGTTTACGTGTCCAATTTCATTGAAAATGCAGTTTTTTGTCATACTTTCTTAAAAGCAAAAGAAAAAGGTGCTTGGTGTGAGATTTTGAAGGTTTTAGGTTTTTAAAAGGTGACTAACTGCAGTTGACTTGAAGATGCTTCCTTCAACATTAATTAATCTGTTGCAAATAACTGTCTCATTGATTATCATACAAGATATGGTTCAGTAGTTTCAGAGAAGATTTTTAAAAGTTTGAAATCATGTTTAACAAATTGTGTAAACTTGTCTTTAAAGGACAATAACTCCTACAGGGGTCAATTGGCAGTTTTGGTTATATAAAACTTATTTGTAGATCTTACTTTGCTGAAAATTTTTGTTGTTTACACTAGTTTATCTTTATCATTAATAATATTCAAGATGATAACCAAAAAGTGCCAAATTTCCTTAAAAGTACCAATTTAGTGGCAGCAACCCAACAATGGGTTGTTAGATTCATCTGAAAATTTCAGGGCTGATAGAACATTACCTTATGAGCACTTTAACTTTAACATTTTTTGAGATATAAGCCAAAAACTGCATTTTACCCCTATGTTCTATTTTTAGCCATGGTGGCCATGTTTTTTGACGAAACAGAAAATAAAACATAATTTTATTCTAGACACCCTTAGAATCATTCAGCTTCAGTTTGGTTGGAATTGGTAAAGTACTTTCAGAAAAAAGATTTTTTAAAGTTGGAAAACATAATCAACAAATTGTGTAAAAATGTCCAGGGCAATAACTCTTTAAGGGGTCAATTGACAATTTTGGTCATATTAACTTATTTGTAGATCTTACTTTGCCGAACATATTTGTTGTTTACATTCTATCTTTATCATTCATACTATTCAAGATAGTAACCAAAACTGCAAAGTTTCTTTAAAATTACCAGTTTAGTGGCAAAAACCCAACAATGGGTTATTAGTTTCATCTGAAAATTTCAGGGCTGATAGAACAATTTACCTTATGAACACTTTAACCCATGTCAGATTTGCTCTTACTGCTTTGGTTTTTGAGATATTAGCCAAAAACTGCATTTTACCCTTATGTTCTATTTTTAGCCATGGCGGCCATGTAGTATGGCGAAACAGAAAATAAAACACAAACTTTATTCTAGATATCATAAGGATCATTCAGCTTAGTTTGGTTGGAATTGGTTCAGTAGTTTCAGAGGAGAAGATGTTTAAAATAGTTTACACCAGACGGACGACGACGGAAGCCAAGTGATGGCTAAAGCTCACTGTTCCTTCGGAACGGTGAGCTAAAAAACGATTAAACTGAGTGAAAGAATCTATCTAAAGAATGGTATACAATGCCACAAAAATACTGTTATTAATATCGTTAGTATATTCATCATATAAGTTGAATGAGGCTATAATTCTTGAAGCAATGCCAACTAGAAATATTTCTTCTTCTAATAATAATCTAGACTGTGTTATGGTTGGTGGCTTGATAAAAACAGTAAAAACAGTCAACTTGTTCATTTGCTCTTGACTCTGAGCCTGTTTTCTCTTAAACAATAAAATGATAAAGTTATCAAATGTTATAATGGTACCACAATCTTATTTGCTATGAATCTTAAAGTCCGTTAATATTCCTTCTCAATAAGTAAACAGATAAGGCTGCAAATAACATGTAAAAATAAATAAGAAGGAGTCTATACAAACATGGACTATAATTCCTTACCAAGTTCTGGCTGTAGGTAACGTATGTTCTTTATATGGCACTATAGCTATGGTAAAATGTTGTGGCCCTCCTATACCAACAAAACTTACCAAGTACTAGCTGCAGGTAATTTATGTTCTTTATATGGCACTATAGCTATGGTAAAATGTTGTGGCCCTCCTATACCAACAAACTTACCAAGTACTGGCTGTAGGTAAAGTATGTTCTTTATATGGCACTATAGCTATGGTAAAATGTTGTGGCCCTCCTATACCAACAAACTTACCAAGTACTAGCTGCAGGTAATTTATGTTCTTTATATGGCACTATAGCTATGGTAAAATGTTGTGGCCCTCCTATACCAACAAACTTACCAAGTACTGGCTGTAGGTAAAGTATGTTCTTTATATAGCACTATAGCTATGGTAAAATGTTGTGGCCCTCCTCTACCAACAAAATTACCAAGTACTGGCTGTAGGTAAAGTATGTTCTTTATATGGCACTATAGCTATGGTAAAATGTTGTGGCCCTCCTATACCAACAAAATTACCAAGTACTGGCTGTAGGTAAAGTATGTTCTTTATATGGCACTATAGCTATGGTAAAATGTTGTGGCCCTCCTATACCAACAAAATTACCAAGTACTGGCTGTAGGTAAAGTATGTTCTTTATATGGCACTATAGCTATGGTAAAATAATGTGGCCCTCCTATACCAACAAACTTACCATGTACTGGCTGTAGGTAACGTATGTTCTTTATATGGCACTATAGCTATGGTAAAATGTTGTGGCCCTCCTCCACCAACAAACTTTGCAAAACCTCCAAACGGTACTCGAGAACTGTATTTGAAAATAAAAATCAATAATAATCCTTATTGTCTTAAAGCATGCAAAGAATTGCTTGTGATAAACAAAATACAAATTACATAACACATACATATGTATCTAAATTTGCTTTAACAATCATTTTTTTTTTAGATTCTCTTGTCTCCATTGACTGTCTTTAAAAGGAACCTACACTTTGTACCTGTTTAAAACTGAATATAGCAAATATTGTAGATTTATAAGTGAAATTCAAAATTTCTGTATGAGTTTTGGGTTAACATATTGATATTCATTTCATTTGTCAATAACTATTAATCATATAGATACTTTTGGTATCCCTAATTACTTATGTGCGCTATAGAATGTCTAATTCACTAATTCAAATATAAAAAAATATTGAACTGGGACCAAATAATTTTTTTGTTCATGATTGTGTATTAAAAAACACACAATAATTTTATCATTTCTTTATAAACAAGAATGTGTCCATAGTACACGGAATCCCCACTCGCATTTTCATTTTTCATGTTCAATGGAGTGTTAAATTGGGGTCAAAATTTTAATTTGGCATTAAAATTAGAAAGATCATAGCATAGGGAACATGTGTACTTAGTTTCAAGTTGATTGGACTTCAACTTCATCAAAAACTATCTTGACCAAAAACTTTAACCTGAATCCGGACGAACGGACGCAAAGACAAATGAACAGACAGACGGACAAACGGATATACAGACCAAAAAACATAATGCCCCACTACTATCGTGTGTAGGGCATAAAAAAGGAGATGTGGTATGATTGCCAGTAAGACGTAAAATTATCCACCAAATGTTTACTGAAGTGTAAACAGTTCTATGTCTACATTACCTGCCAGTGGTGAACTGAAGCAGCAAAACTCTGTTCTCTAGACTGAAATCTTCAACAATTTCCCAAAACCACTAAAAGTATGAAATATTTATCAAAACATTAGTATTTATACAATTTTTTTATTTATATCTAAAAGGTATATACAAAACGATATCATTTAAAATCATTAACATCACAACAAATGTCTAAACAAAATGTCTTGTCTGTTTACCTTGATATTGTCTTTTTTAATATCAGTATAACGACATTGTTCCATAAATTTGACCACATAACCATAAAAAGACATTGGCAAGGTTGTAAGTACAACATTTTGGTCAACTGAATTTCCTTGGCAAACTTTAGACCCATATATAATAAGTGGTGTTGAAAACTGTATAAATGAATGGTGCTAAGTCGTTTTAATATTTTATTCAACATTGTATACATTTTTAATTGTCCATACCCACCGAGATATTTTAAAAGAATTATTTAATTTAATGTAGTCTCTTGTATAATCTGAGTAAAACCCAACTTCCAGTGTTCATTTTTAATAATTCACTGTTTGCTTTATTGAATCTGGAGTTTTATCAATTTTTCAGGTTTAAAAAAAGGGGGGATAGTAGATTGGAAATATTTTTTTTAAATTCAAATGCAAAGCAAAAGCTGTTATATGGAAGCAAGTAAGACTTGAATTATTGTAAAAAAAAAAGCAATTAGAAAGAAATAAAAGTGTTATCTTAATTAGTATATACAACCCTATCAACTTTGGTATTTTTTAGAAAATAGGCAATTTCAAAAATTGCAAAATTTACAGAGTTATCTGCCCTTGGGTAACTTTTTTTTTTATGGCTGATATGGCTTTGAAAAGGTCTTTGTATTATGTTTTACAATTGATGCCACTTTTGTTGATGATATGTTTATAAATACATTAAATATTGTTTCAAAATATGCTTATTTTGTGTATTTGCTATTGGTTTTCATCCAAAAATTTCCAAATTACAGGTGGCGCCCCCTACGGCCAAGAGATATAAATCAGATCAAAACATTATATTTATTTACAGTAGTTATGGTAAGGTTAACCTACATACAAGATTTCATAAAGATTGGCAAATATTGATTCCGGACTATTTTGCATGGTTTTCTCATGGACAGGCTCTTAATCTAACTACCATATATTTTTTTAATTTGATATGGGTGCAATAATTTATTCCTATAATACTTACAGTTTTTTTAAAAGTGAATTACTTGTTATAAACAAAATTCTTAAGCTAACTTCCCAAAGAGCACCTGATTATTTCACACTAACCTGGATAACAGGAGACTGTCTATCATAACCATTGTATTCTGTATGTTTCTCCCAGTCACTGATATCTATCTCTGGTATACCTGACAACATTAACTCCTAAAATAGTACATAAATACAGTAAATCATCATTGTCTATCATAGCCATTATATTCTGTATGATTCTCCCAGTCACTGATATCTATCTCTGGAATACCTGACAACATTAACTCCTAAAATAGAACATAAATACAGTAAATCATCATTGTCTATCATAGCCATTGTATTCTGTATGTTTCTCCCAGTCACTGATATCTATTTCTGGGATACCCGACAACATTAACTCCTAAAATAGAACATAAATACAGTAAATCATCATTGTCTATCATAGCCATTGTATTCTGTATGTTTCTCCCAGTCACTTATATCTATCTCTGGGATACCTGACAACATTAACTCCTAAAATAGAACATAAATACAGTAAATCATCATTGTCTATCATAGCCATTGTATTCTGTATGTTTCTCCCAGTCACTGATATCTATTTCTGGGATACCCGACAACATTAACTCCTAAAATAGAACATAAATACAGTAAATCATCATTGTCTATCATAGCCATTGTATTCTGTATGTTTCTCCCAGTCACTTATATCTATTTCTGGGATACCCGACAACATTAACTCCTAAAATAGAACATAAATACAGTAAATCATCATTGTCTATCATAGCCATTGTATTCTGTATGATTCTCCCAGTCACTTATATCTATCTCTGGGACAAGGATCCGGAAATTTTTCCATGTCATTTCGGTCATTTTTTTTTGTGATGTAATATTATCATGATGCACAAAAATGCATGTTTCTGAGGGTGACAAGTCTTGCACAAGGACAAGTAAAGACCTTATCTGTGAAATATTAGTTCAAACAAGTGTAACTGTACCTTGAACTATCAGTAACAGTGATGTATTTGAGGTACAAACTACACGAGGAGACGTTTGTTGTTGTGTATTGCATCTCTGAGGTCATATGCATAACCCTATAAATTTGCATAAATTACAAGAGGAATAATTACGTACGGCATGTTTCATCATTTTGAAATAAAGTTATACAAACCAATTAATAAACTGTGTTATGTTTCTTTTTGTATGTACATATATCGTTTATGTTGTTCAAATTGTTGCTGTTTGGATGAGTGTAATTGATTACTTAATACACAACAAGATAAATGTGTATTCACCTGGTTTACGATATGAGGATCAAAAAGGGGAAACTTTTCTGTGAATAAATAACTCAAGTCTGGTATAGTGATAACAATTGAATTTAATAACAAAATTCATGATTTTAAATAAATAAATAATTTATCTGAATGATAGTTTGTAAACAATAACAACAATTCAATGAAACCAATTACATTGTAATACTCTACGAATGACAGTCTATAAATAATCAATCCACGATATTAGCAGTCTATCAACGGTAACACATAAATACATGTACACAGAGTTAATATTAGTCTATCTAATGTTCATAAGCTTTGAGAAGGCATTCTGTTTATTACTTTGGTAAACTTGTCTTTGACGGTTAGACTGCCACTGACGGAGTGCTGGTTTTGGGTCGAAGTCTTTTACAGGAACACCCACTAATCCTATGCGCATCAGCTGATCTAACGTGTCGGTGCTGGTCTTACATCGGAGCTTTGTCTTTATGAGGTTTTGCCTAGAAAACCCACGCTCACACTCTACACTAGAAACTGGTAGGACACTAGCGATCTCAATTAAGTTCACAATGTTCACGAATTGTTCTTTCATTGGAGTCACTTCTGTTAGTAGCTCAGCAGGGCTCAGATGTCTAAAGTTGTTGAAAATAATATACTTGATAGTACTCCATTCTTGTAAGGTGGAGTCTTCGTCGAAACTGGTGTAATGACTAGTCAGTGTGGACAGTTGAATGGTTCCGTAGTTGGGTAAGTCTGAAATGTTGACTGGAAATGAGGCTGGTTCAAATATAGTAAAGGCCTCAAATATCTTAGAGTCTGGAAATCTGTCTTTTATGTTGTCAGTAAGAGTTGATACCAGATGGACAACTTTGGCAGGAAGGGTGGCATCTCTTGGTGAGCGGCTGAAGTCGATACCTTTGAAGTTCTCTTGTTCACTTGTTGTTAGGATGAACTGGGACAGAAGTGGCCCAAAAGATGGTTCATCAGTGAGGTACTCTGCTGATAAGGCAGTCAGGAACCCGTCAACTTGCAGTCGGACAGTGCTGTAGGATAGCTCTCTCTGTTGTAGTGCCTTACTAAGGATGTTAATCTTGCTGAAGATGTCACTCAGGAAGTGGAGCAGGAAGAGGAACTTGTATGATGTCATGTGATGGACCATGGAACTGGCAACAATATCACTGTCACCTTGGTCTGATACCATATGGACGATGGAAACTAGGGATCTTCTCAAGTTGTCTAATGCATGGCCCATGGACAACCATCTGACTTTGTGTACATCTAATGGATTCAGCTGTGGATCATCTAGAATGGTTTGCCAGGTACGGAGCTCAGACAGGTTGGAAGGTGACCTCTTAAAATAGGTGTATACTGTTTTGATGATGCTCTCAACAAACTTTATTTCTGGGATCTCTTTGGATAGGTCTACACATGCAAGGGCCAGTCGATGAGCAACACAATGCATCTCTATCAGATATGGACTGTTCTCTTTTAGGAGCTGGGATACACCTGTGTGTTTACCGATCATGACAGCTGCACCATCGGATCCCATGCCGTACATCTTAGAAAGGTCAACATCATTTGCTTGTAGGTAGGCTATAAGTTGGCTGGTTATGGCAACACTGTCGCAAGCAGTCAGGTTTATCAGTTTTGAGTAGGTGATGGTAAGTTTGGCATCTTTCAAATAGCTCAGATACAATATCAAGTGTTTCTGTGTAGATAGGTCAGTGGACTCGTCTATCATTATGGAGAACGCTGGACTGTCTTTTACATCTTGCAAAACCGTCTGCTCAATCTGGGATGAAATAATTTTGATGAATTCAGAGCAAGCCGTATCTTCTTGGTACATTGTCGATGTTATAGGTGCCCCATTCATCTTTGACAGCTCATTCAGGGACTGGTACTTGTCGATGGGTAAGTTTTCTTTGGCAATGTAGTAAGCATTTCTAAACAGTGTTGTCATGGCATCATCTGTTTTCTCGTAAACCTTCTCTACCATCGTCTTAAGTTTGTTGTCTTTGGCTGCTTCATCAGACTTTAAGGCTTGAACATGATCATTGGAACTTGCATGGTCTACTAAACTGGACTTTCTGAAGTTGGAGGCCCCGGGATATACAAAATTGTTTTTCTTTTTGTGTTTCTGGCATATGGTGCAGAACATAGTATTACGTATACTGTCAAAGGTAAGCCATGCGAACAACTGCAACCATTTGGCATTGAAAGATCTTGCATTTTTGGCAGGTTTCTGGTTTTCATCTGACGAGTCTCTTTTACGCTTATACATTGTTGGATTTGGTTATGATTTCATATTTAATATTCAAAGGTTTTATACCAGCAAAAAAAAATATTAAACAATTGAAGAAAAACGCCCATGAATTCTGTTGGCCTTCACAGTGAAGATGTATGGCTTCACCCGGGTAAAAATCGGAAGTTAGCAGAGAAAACAAAAGAAAGGATAACGCCCATTACATTCTGTGAGTAGAATGGTTTCAAAAAATCGGAAGTGCAAAAAAAACAAAAAAAATCTAGATTGTTCATTCGCTGAGATATTTCTTTTAATAAATAGGCTGTATGGCTTCAAATGTAAATTACGTTATTTATTTTTAATTCTTTTTTAAATTTTTTTTTTAATTCTTCATTTCTATAAACTATATGCTTTACCACTTTTGCAAATCTTTTAATATCTTTAACTACCATTCCCGACCGAAAAGTTAACAGTAAAATCAATCTCTCAAATAAGATAATTATCAATTAACCCATGTTGATCCCCAGTTTTCATGCGCAAACTCAGTAAACATAAATCTATATTTAACCAACAGTGTCCAAATCAGCTGATCGACTATAAAATGGATTATAAATGTTTTATTGGGATAAATATAGAAAGATTCTCTAGTCAACAGTGTCTCATTTGTCTTCTTTAATGAATAAAAAAATGACAAAATCTAGGTCAGAATGGTTAAAACGTTAAATTTGATGCACAGGAAATCGCCATATTGTTTTTATTTCTGAACAGGTGTTTTCAGGTGAGATTTGTGTACATCGCCTTTATGGCTTTAATCAAGACAATAACGACACCCAAGCCGAATTCAAACTTCCTGGACATTGATTACTATCCTCAAGTGGTGATAAATACTATGTAAACAAACCTAGTGGCTTCAACCCAGACTTACCCCACGCTGTGACTCGACAGAGTCCTGTTCATTGTTTTCACTTATATTATAGAATAAACAACAAACTAATGATAAATATTTATTAAAACACAACTCAAATCAGCAAACATTTTATTTTGTCTCAAACAAATCTATTTTTCTTGATGACCTGAAAACGAAAATATAAAGTTCAAAATGGCGACCGAAAAATCCTGATCGTTATGAAATGACCGAAATTATTTCTGTAAAAAAAAAAAAAAAGACCAAAATCCCAAAAAATAATTTCGGTCTTCTGAGTTTCCAAATCGGTCATGACTGGCATATATGACCGTTTCCGGACCCTTGCTCTGGGATACCTGACAACATTAACTCCTAAAATAGAACATAAATACAGTCAATCATCATTGTCTATCATAGCCATTGTATTCTGTATGATTCTCCCAGTCACTTATATCTATCTCTGGAATACCTGACAACATTAACTCCTAAAATAGAACATAAATACAGTAAATCATCACTGTCTATCATAGCCATTGTATTCTGTATGTTTCTCCCAGTCACTGATATCTATTTCTGGGATACCCGACAACATTAACTCCTAAAATAGTACATAAATACAGTCAATCATTATTTTTTTTAAATTCTTTGCATTTGAAACCAAACTCATTTATATTATTTTTGTTAAGCAATATCAAAAATTGTTAAGTACATATACATCTCTTTGGTGACATACAAAATATAAGAGTATCTTTGTCACAATGATTTATTTACTGAAATGTATAAAGTTTATTCATAGTTTGCACTAATTATCTCCCTTTGAAAGGTAATATAAAGGAAATAATTCAGTGTATTTAATATTTTCCTCCTTAAAATGGCTGTGAGTAAATAACTGATTTTTTCTCTCTACATCTGATTTGCAAGTTATAATTAATACAAAATCAAAGCATGACCTCAGTGTTGCAAAACATATTTTTTTTCAAATAGAATTTCATGGCAATTGGAACTCAGTGTTGAAAGTGTCCTTGGACTTTTTCTGTAATAAATGATACTAACCAATTCATACTCATCAAACATTTGAATCAGTGATTGTGGAATGTACTGATGGAAACCAGATAGAAAGCTATTTATCTGTGGCTGTATGGCTCTAGTCATTCTTAATTCTGTTACTAACTGAGCATACTCTGTCTGCAATAAAATATATAATTATTTTGTATTAAAGAATTTTAAATTGAGAACCTGTTCAACACTTGCATATTCTACTAAAAAAAAGTTTTCCTCTTGATACTATCTTTTGATTGTCAGAAGCTTCTGTCCAAGTTTGGTAAAAATCCAGGAGTGTTTAAGAATCTTAAAAATGTTTTTAAAACTTGAACTGCAGACTGTATGTAATGATAAACTGGAAGAAAAACTAAGTCCATTTAAAAGTAAAATACAGGAAAAATTGATTTTTTTTATACAAAATTTACTTCTGGATACCATCTAATGATTAGAAACATGTTTCTGTACAAGTTTGGTACAAATCCAGGATAGTTTAAGAAAGTTATTAAAATTATAAAATGTATAAGTAAAATACAGCAAAAAATAGAATTTATTTATTACAAAATTTATTTTAGTATACTATCTTATGAACGTAAACAAGCTTCTGTCCTATTCATGTTTTGATATAAATGCACTTATAAACCTTTCAAAGATACTTTTCTCTCAATCAATTTAATCAGTCAAATTGAATACTGCTAACTTTTTTATGTATATCAATCTGTATTATCCCTAATCAAAGTGATCTGACCTTCTTTAATGCTTTATCTTGTACAACGGTCTGTTCACATATATAGGTATACTTTCATTATTACATAAAGGCATAGTAAAATATGAATGACTATAAAAGTTTCATTTTTAATCTGTAATTACCCTCTACATTTAGTTTTCTATCTGGAATATACCCAATAAGTTTCTTCAAGGTGATGTTACCTTATTTTCTTCTTTCACTGTTACATGACTGCCTCCAGGTTTTAGTTCTACTTCCTGCATCACACCAAACACATCAGTCTCAACAGAAAATGTGAGGTCCAATCCTAAGTTGTCAATGTCATGGTCAAGTATCCACTGTTATATAAAGTTATCAACTGTTATGATAAATTATTACATTGGTTGCAATGAATTTCTTTAATTTCCCAGTGAAAAAAATACACGATAATGTCACATGTAAAAAATAAACGTGGTTATTTCACTCCACTGATGTTATATAAAAATAGGCTTTATCAAGACCTTAGATCAAAATAAATTGTGAAGGCTTAGAAAAAGATATAGTTCCTTAAATTTTCTACTCTAATTTCAGAAAAAGAAGCAATTTGCCAATGTAGTCAAAAGAATAACACATCATAGATTCAAATATCGAGTTTTTCAAGAGATATCAAATCTTTCTTCTATTAATTGTTTCATATTCTTGATTGATTAAAGGGAAATATTTTGAATAAAACACATACTTGTAGATTTTTAGCATAGTCAGGATCAATAGATGCCACATCTGTATAGTTCACTGGAATACCTACAAATTAAAGGTCAAATTGTACATATGTTTTTATTCCTGTTTGTTATGGGAATAATAATATACTATCTAAAATAGTCAGATATCATAGTGTTTCAATCTGTTGTTTTATTTAATATAATGTGCTAAAAGATAGTATGTTAACTTGTGATGCTTTCTTTGCGCAAAGCCTGAACACTTGATGTGTCTACTTCTTTTATAGGAGTAACACGATGGGGATCACATATGGAACAAAATCTTCTTTCTCTTCTGGAGCACCTGAGATCACCTTCTTTTTTTTAACTCTTTAGTTTTCCAGGTTGTGTTTTGTGTAAATGACGAATTTTTATCGCCACAATTATTATTTTTGACCGCCAGCGGAAACCCTGTGTGTAATATTTGTTTTTTAGTTGTTTTTTGGTTGTTAGCTATCACATTAATATTGTCAGTTTGTTTTTGACTTACGAGTGAAAATATCACTGTGGTATCTTTTGCCTCTCATTTTTCAAAAGCAAACATTTTTTTCAAACTATCCAAATGACATTAACCAATAAACCTATATTATGATAAGAACAACTTTTCAGAAATTTTTGTTTGTAAAGTCTTACAACTTCCTATTTGAATTTTTATTCAATTATCACGGATGAGACTTTTTAGCATTCTCTTACATTCTAAACTACAAGCCTGGTATCTTTCACGAGGTTTAACTTACAGTTAATCAAACTTACCAAGGATATGTTTATAGAATGATCTGGTAAAGTAAACATTGATTAACTGCTTGTGATAGAGACACAGTCCTAAGATTTGTCCTGCAAATCTAAAGTAGTTCAGGTGGTCTGGATTAATAGCTGAGTTACTGTTTGGCTGGAATGTACTCCCTATAAAAAGATATTTTCATAAAAGGGTAAAAAAGAACTCCTTAAAAAGATATTCACGCAATAATAGGATGAGAATGTAATCTTGTGCTAAAAAGTACATCTTAAATATATATGAAGGTACAAAAAGGATCCGGAAATTTTTTCACCTAATTTCGGTCATTTTCATATAACTTAAAAGTTGGTGCCCCTTTTCAAAAACAGATTGTGAAAATCTCATTACTGCATGAATATGCTCCTACTCGTAGCATCAACGAACTTGTTTAATTGTTGCATCAAGTTTACTTCATGATTTATCCTACCATTTCCCTAAAATCGATCAAGAGCAATTAAGGGAAGGTAACAGTTTAAGAATAAAATGATTTTAATGACTCAAAATCGTAATTTTCTCAGTCATCGCTTACATTTCTTTCGATTCTGAAGTCAAAATTTAAACCGGATGTAATGCGACAATACTAAATCGAACAATTCCGGACTTATTCCCGGGATTAGTTTTGTTTATCAAATTCACAGGAAAACATCGTTTTTTTTTAATATTTTACCTTTAATAGTGTAAGAATATTAATGAAAATAGTTTCACTTGCTTTATTTAGCAAGAAATCATTTTAATTTTACGATTTAGTGTCAAATCTGCGGAAGAGAATTTTAGGCATGGGTATCATAGTAAACAAAGCACGTGTGTTAATTGTGAAAAAAATCTTTTTTCTACGTAAATTAAATCAAGTTTTAATTTAATTTTAAATCATAATTGACAATTGTCTTAGCTGAAAAGTAATTAAATAATGAAGACAGTTGGTATTGAATTTAAATTTCTTTCTAATATTAGTTCGGAGCTTGTGATTAATAGCCAGGTGTGAATTATAAACACAGGTAAAGAGATTAGCGATCATTAGCCAATAGCTCCCCGAGGCATTAATATAGCTATTAGGAGGGCCCTCAGGATTATAACACTTTACTGGAGTGGCAGTTTAATTACATAAAATCGATAACAAACAAAAATATGTTTAAAATGGCGATTTGAAACTCAATCTCAACGAAATGACCGAAATTATTTTTGTTAAAAAAATAAAATTTGACCTAAATCCCAATAAATGATTTAGGACTTTTGAGTTTTCAAATCGGTCATGTCTGGCATATATGACGTTTCCGGACCCTGTTACATAATATAAGTTGTCATGTATGAATTCATACATTATAAGAACCATCCATTAATATAATTATAGAGTATTAAAAACTTTTTTCCCAGTCCCTCCTGTACATGTGTTCCTTTTCAGGTATGCACTAGTTTCATTTTTTCTCTCTCAACAAGACCTTGGAAATGTATTTCTATACCAAGATCTAAATTTGGTGACAGTAGTTTTTGGTGTAAAAAATGGTTCCATCTTTGAAATTCTTGTGCTTCTTTTGCAACATTAAATTTATAGCTCTGACATTTAATATTTTGAAATCATCCAAAGTTTATTGTCTCTATGACAGCAATTCTCCTTATTTTTCCTCATAACTATTTGCTAAGGTCTATTTGGTCATGTAGCAATTGAAGTATTTAAACATTCATAGCTTTCAAGTTTTTCCTTTTTAGCGTTCTTGTTGATGGTAGATCAGAAGAGTGCTTTAGACATTTAAAACATATAAACGGTTATCTTAAACCATTGATCTTTAAGCCTTAAAATATTTTACATACCATCTGCTGACTGGGTAAACAATGCATAATCTGGATTTAGGATTTCTTTAGATAAAACATCAAACCATTCTCTCACTACTCCCTGCCCCTACAATTAATCAAGTAAAAATAATGTTTAATGATTAAGATATCCCATTTGGTTTTTTATATCATGGCCATTGCATTTAAATTTCTTTATCAAGAAATGGTATTACTCTATTTATTTCACTTGACTGGGCGGAGTTTAACGGATACGCTCACAATAAAACAGTCCATCTATAGATAGGTGTTTTAGGATAAACTCATCAATGAAGTGTCCAGTCATTGTTTTGTAAATTCCTTTGATGACACTGATAGGTGATTAGAAATCAGAAATAATTATAACGGTAATCATCCTTGTCACACACATCTTCAAATAGACTGTCCTTATGCAAATTAAAACAAAAGCTCCGCCCGATCAGTTGAAATAACATTGGTAATACTGGAGAGCAAGTTATGAATTCTTATCCTAAGCAATATGCTTGTTTCCAATTGTTAACTTTCTGATCTAGTGTTTGGTTTTAATTGGTGTCAGATGGCGGGATCCAATTAGCCTATAAAACATTTAAATGACATAAGAATTCAGAGAATAGTAAAAGAGTATTTCTGGTAATGGAAATGATATGTATCATAGGTATTCCTTTGACATTTAGACAAAAACCAGAGTAAGAAATTTTGTTGTTATTTATTCATTTTCTTAATGTAAAAGAATAAACAAACATCAGACCTATTTTTTTGAAAATATTGATATATTTATGACATTTAAAGATTTAGAATTTAACAACAAGAATATATAATTAAAGTTACAATAATCAATATAAATTATCTGACGTAAAATATTTAAAAACAAATTTTATATCTACAAAATATTTTAAAGAGAAGTACAAAAGATGGATAACAAATAAATCCAAATAATATAAGTACCATGCCCTCTTCACCATCAAACTTTAACGCCAGTCCTTTCTTCAATTTATCAGGATTTTCTTTAAGCACCCTATCACAGCTACTGTCAAATATTCTTTCTGTTAATAAAAAAATAGGTACGGTAATCAGTTTTGTAAACATGAAATCATTATGTTTTGTACACAATTCCAACATTCGATATATGTTGTATAAGAGACATATGGAAGACGTTACTCTCTAGTCATGAAATAATAAAATAAAAAATCCGGGTAAGGAACATCCCTTCGTTACACAATGATCTTTTTTCTATACAAATAAGTATAAAATAATCCTAAATATTTTTTTTCTAATAAGGGTATTATAACTAGTTATGGTTTGTGTATTTGAATAAATTATTAAAATTTGTGTACTAAAATGTATAATAATAACAACATTACTTTAATATGCAATGCTACTGCTGTCATCTTGATCAATCAATTGAATAAAATAAAATTTGCTTGTCTTATTAATCAGTCTTTGCTTTATTATTTAGCAGTTAATTAAGACATATGGGGGGGGAGTAAAAATTAAAAAAAATAAGATTATTTCCCCTTTCTTTTTATATATCATTTAGCAAAACACTACCTCTATTTATAATGAGAATGTCCTGGTCAGTAGCTGGGATATGTTCTTACCTCTATTTATAATGAGAATGTCCTCGTCAGTAGCTGGGATATGTAATACTTCACTTGGATTTTCATCATCAGATATATTCTGGTAAAACCATTCTCTTCTTTTCACAAAAGGCTGAGGAAAATTATTAAAATAATTATATTAAAAACATTTGATCACAAATTTATGTTAAGTTTTTTTTCTAAAATTGCAATTTGAACTTGGCTAGTATTTATTTTATTTATGTTGCACAATAATCTGTAATGTTGATTGGCAGAAGAAACATTTTGGAGGCATTCCGAAATTATATCTTATTTTCCAATGAACTTCTTCATTACAGCATATTCTTCCTAATATAACACTTCAACAACTCATAAGAAAACAAACAATAAAATTGATATAACTTGTATCCTAAATGTAAATATAATAAATGAATAGTTCTTTTTGCATCAAATAGTCTAAAGGTGGGATAATCTGGAAGTTTACAAAAACGAAATTGTTGTCTGCTAAAATAAAGTTTGTTGTTTGTTGCTGTGTGATATATTTGTTTTTTATTCATATTTTTTTTTTATACATTAATTAGCACATTAGTTTTCTTTTCTGAATTGTTTTACATTTGTGACTTTTAAATCTGACTATGGGCTTTGTTCATTGTTGAAGGCCATAGAGTGACTTGTTGTTGTTAATTTCTGTGTCATTTGGTCCCTTGTGGAGAGTTGTCTTATTGGCAATCATACCACATCTTCTTTTTTATATTTTGAAATAAAATACAAAGGATAAAATGTATAAAGTTTTTTCCATGTATAAAACAAATTGAATAACTACATATTCCTTCTTTTCTTTTTGTATTTGAAATACAAAATTATACAAATGTCAGTGAGGGATGAAGAGGGGGGTAAATGGTGTACACACCCCTTTGGTCACATCTTTTTTTAAATAAAATTGTCAAATATATTTTTCCTGGTAAATATACAAAATTCCTTGAGCGCAATTATAATGGTGCCACTATTAATATATCATTCTGTCCCTGCAGCATGTGCAGAATGTTTAAGAAGGACTATGAATCATTAGGAGCTGTCAATTATGTGTTTTCTGCATTACTTATACTTTTTGTTTGTCATATAACACATAATAAATATAGAGATATGGTATCTGGAGTCATCTCTATTTCACTAGTTATCTCTAATACTGTAAATTAATAAAATATTGCGATATTTTTATTATTGCGAAATGCGACAGGGTGATCATCGCAATAATTTTAACTTGCATTTTGAATTTTTTATATATGAATTAAACTAGATTTTTCTCCATATCGCAAAAATTAACATTGCATTTTAGCTTAAAATGACAAAATCGCAATAATACCTGCATGCCTTTATTTCTGAAATTACAGTACTCATATAAATATATACTAATTCATACCTGTAATTTAATGATATGTATAAACTGGGACATCAATTCTGGACATTCCAATAGGAAGTGGAAATGATCAAATATCACAGTGGTATTTCTGAAAATATATCAACTGAGACATTAATTATGAACATTCAACAGTACATTAATATGGTGAAGTCTTAGGGACCCAACAAAACTATTTGACTTTTTTGAGGTTCTATTCGTACAAGGTCCCAATTACATTTTATGTTGTTTCATTTCAAGAATGTATCTTGTATCGTCAGCCATGAGTGTAAAGGAGGAAAATGTTTTGAAAGTATTTCATCACAGTGAGGTTCTACTCTATCTGACTATGACCTTGCTACACATGTATCTGGCATTTTACTATATTTCATTAATTATAAAAAAAATCCAGTATCAAACGAGGGCATCTGATGATTATCTTTAAATGAATAATGAACAAATATCCTGATCTTTCCTTAATTTTACTACTTGAATCAATAGCATGTGATCAACCATCTTTAGGTACATAAAATTGAGAATGGAAATGGGGAATGTGCCAAAGACACAACAACCCCGACCATGAAAAAGACAACAGCAGAAGGTCACCAACAGGTCTTCAATGTAGGGAGAAATTTCCGCACCTGGAGGCATCCTTTATCTGGCCCCTTAACAAATATATACTAGTTCAGTGATAATGAGCCCCATACTAAACTCCAAATTGTACACAAGAAACTAAAATTAAAAATAATACAAGACTAACAAAGGCCAGAGGCTCCTAATCATGACTTGGGACAGGCGCAAAAATGCGGCGGGGTTAAACATGTTTATGAGATGTTTATGCATGCAAGAAGTATTCTCATTATGTTAAAAGTATATTAATGTAAAATAAACTATATGTTTACCTCTGAACTAAAGCTTTGAGCACCTTATTATGTTTACAAACAAACTCTATGAATCTTGGTGATGTAATCCTAAAATTAAAGTAAAAACTAAATATTATTAAATGACTCATAGCATTTTGAAGTAAACAAACTACAAAATGTCATGCATGCATATCTGCCAACTGTCACTATTTGCAAGGATTTCCCCCATGGAGGCTCCAAAATGAAAATTTTGAAAGAGCAATTTTTTCCATAATTTAAAGCTAAACAATCAATTTAACCATGGGTATAGCATTGTAAAAGCATGATAAGCTAATAAAAACCATTAAAATAAATTTGAAGACCCCCTCCCCTTGGAGCAAGAAACCCAAAACTCAATTCCAGCCTTTCCTTTGTAGTAAGAAACCTTTTAGTATAATTTCAGAGAGATCCATACACTTAAACACAGGTCATTGTCTGTAAACTAGAAAAATGCTTCTTTTTTGCCCTTTTTTGGCCCCTTATTCCTAAATGTTAAGGGTTATTAAGTTAATAGGGCTTCCAAAAAATATTTGAGCCAGCCGGACATTTTATATCTGATCCCCATTTTAATCCCTTAGAATTAGTCAAAAAAGGCAATTATGGTAATCAGATGGCCATTCCAATGATTGACATTACATTAAAATAACGATTTTAAACTTTACTTTGATATGAATTTGATGTTCGGATGAAAACTGTTAAATTGTCTGTGCATCATTCAAAGTGTGCACTTCAGCGTGCTCATATCTGCCTTAGACTCTTTATTTGTGCAAAATGACATTGTCAAAAACTTTACTTTCGTTTTTTCTAACCAGATGTTGATTTGACAATGGTAAAACATGGACCATAAACGGATACGGAAAATCTGTAATAATAACGTGGACAGAGCTTCTTCACTCAGTCGTGCAAGGTACAAAGCACGACTGAGTGAAAAAACTCTGTCCACATTATTATTTCAACAAAATACTTGAAATGAACGTAATATACAGGTATCAATGATAATTTTAGCATTTTTGAAGAAATGTAGGATGCATAATTAAGTTTCCCACCTGTGCACATGCGCACATGTGTTCTAGTTCAGAGTTCATACAACGTAGTTCTGACGATTTTTCATTTAAAACCTTTTTTAATTTTTCATCAAATCATGTTGATAAACTAATTTCTTATAATTTTAATCTTTTGGACTAAATCAATTTATAGATACAAACCGCTGAAATGTAAGAAAATAATTGTGAATAGACTGATCAATTTATACGATGTCCGGTACTGAAAATAGTTCACCTGTCACCTGAACAGGTAGATTTCAACTGTCCAACTACTCATTAGCCTTGATTAAAATTAAAAAGTATGGAAGGGGTTGTGTTGATAGTAATTAATCATCATGTCACTTTTCTAACCAGAAATGTGTTGATGTTAAAGGCAAAAGGTTGGATCAAAAAGATCGTGAATTATGTTAAAATGACTGAAAAAGCCTTGAAAACTAAAAAGTATATGACCGTACTTTCATGCTTTGCCCAGTCGGACTTTTACCGGACATTATACCAATGACCGGAATATATGACCGTTTTGGAATAATAATTAAATATTAACCCCAAACTGACACCAAGCCTTCCCTTCATTATATGGAACCTTGTGGTGCAATGCCAGAGAGATCCATACAGTCAATCATAAGTTATTGTCACAAAGCTTCAAAAAAGCTTGTTTTTGGCCCCTTTTTGGCCCTTAATTCCTAGACTGTTTGCCCTATAACCCTTTAAATAAATCAAACCTTCTACTTAAAAATATGAACATTGTGGTACAATTTCAGAGTAATTGAAACACTTATACACAACTTATTCTCCTGAAACTAGATAAATGTATGTTTTAGGCCCTTTTGACCCCTAATTCCTAAACCGATAGGACCATAACCCCTTAAAATCGATCCCAACCTTCCCTATGTGGTTATAAACATTGTGTTAAAATTTTATTGATTTCTATTAATTTATACTAAAGTTATTATCTGGAGACCATCTGTCTTCAGTCTAAATAAGATTTAGTAAGTCAAATGGATACTTTAACAAATATTGATATTTTTACTTAATATTTTATATGTAAATGTCATGAATTGAAATTTTTTTTTTTCTCTGATTGGATATGATAAGAACATGTGATATAATATTCTTGACTTTGATTGAGTAAGAACATGTAATACAAAATGTCTTACTCTAACTGGGTATGACAAGAACATGTGATATAAAATGTCTTACTCTGATTGGGTATGACAAGAACATGTGATATAAAATGCCTGAACAACTCCGCAGATCCTTGGTAATGTAGCACCAATGACATCCTGATCCTCTAAACTCATATGTTTTAAAATTCCCTCAGATACTTGAAGTTTAACCTTACTACAGTTCACATCTGAGTACTGATTAGCTGCCTTTTGCTGTTGTGGAGATGCATTTGATGAAGAAGTGGTATTCATTGTCTTTGGCTTTTCAGCTGAATGAGATCCATTTTCATTTTCAACAAGATTTTCTGTAGATTGTTTTGGACTTTTCTGGTCAAATTCTACTTGTAATAAATTCAACCAGTCTTCAAGAAGCTGCCATAGACTTTCTGCTGGCTGAAATATTTTATTATTGAAAAAAAATCAAAATTGACATTTTTTATTTAAACATGTTAAAGTCATAGGAAACCTCAAATCAAAAAAATAATGTATATGTTTTTTTATAACTCAATGGATAGTTGTCATTATAAAACTTATGTACATATACTTTTTTCTGAAGAAAATTCTTTTATTTATTCATATTTAGAAGAAGTTTACTTTATTTTAATTGCTTCCTAGAAGGAAGCAATTCCCCCGACATATTTTCCGTATGCAAAGTGACCTCAGTTTGACCCATCTCGTAAAAATCCGGTGATCACAATACGCATGGATGTCATTAAAATAAACTATTTTCTGAATTTACATGTTGAACACCTGCTCAATTTCCATGCTTTTTTGTTGATTTTTTGTCGATTGTTGACAAACAGGTGACAATCGTTAAACTTCGGCTTCAAAACACGAACTTTAACTACCTGCCATATTTTCACAACAACACTGACCGATTGAAAAAAAAATTACGATTATACGAAATTTACACGTAAAAAATGATAAATTTGTGCACAGAATACTAAGTTTATGATGTTTGTATGCATTGGTTCAAGAATTGGAAGAACATTATTTTTCACCGGTCACTCGTTTCTTATGACTTATAAATACACAACATTTATATACATTTGAATTAATTCCAAAATTTTATTTGTGACGTAGCAATGATGACCAAAAAAAGTTGAACTAAGAATAAATTGGCAATTTATTGTTGGTTCATGTTGATGAAATAGATCACCTAATATTTATGGCCACTCCTGGCTTTCAAATTTGATAATTCTGTTTGAAAATTAATCAAGAAAAAGCTTCAGACACACAAAATGTCTTCTGCAGTAAAGAATGAAAACAAAACTAAATTTCATGTCTGTAGTGCTTTTCTGGATTTACCTTCATCTGGAAAGCTCAAAGCTGAAAATTTAAAACCCAAGGACTGTCAACTTGATGGACTTTCACTGTTTTATTCTTCACGACCCTTCATTTCTATCATTAACATACACTGTATATTCATAAATTTTTGCATGCTTTTTTGTTCCCTTTTTCCACATACTACAGTTGTTAAACAACAAAACAAAAATGTGAGATTAGTTTTTATAATGTTTGGTATGAGCCATTCAAAAAGATATCAAAATTCAGAATGTCACTCTTTGATTTTGAAAAAAATCACTATTTTCAAAATAAACAAATCGGGGCAAAATTTTTTAAATTTAGAGTAAATTACATTTGTTTGTCTCTATTATACAATTTTAGATATAATTTCAGTGATATAAATAATTTAATAACCTTGAATATCCTTATAGTTTTTGGTGAGACAGGAGTGACACCATTGGCTACTGCTGACTGTATGGATGATGTCATAGACTGGTACACTGATGTGTAAAGTTTACATAGAACTCTGACACAGGTCAACAGTACAGAAACATGGACTTCAACATTACTGGATAAACTGTAATTAGAATAAATGTTGTAGAAATTAATACAGCAGACTGTATGGATGATGTCATAGACTGGTACACTGATGTGTAAAGTTTACATAGAACTCTGACATAGGTCAACAGTACAGAAACATGGACTTCAACATTACTGGATAAACTGTAAGCAGAGAAAAACATAGATTTCAACATTACTGGATAAACTGAAATCAGAATTAATTTTCTATAAAATGATAAATCAAAAGATCAAAGCAGGGAATTAAATGTATGTACACCTACTGGCATATCCCTTAAAGGGAAAATTCGCGATTTTTTACTTATGGTTTAAATATGTTCATTATGACAAAATATATATATTCACAAAGTTTTATCGCTATATGTCCAGTAATAAAGGAGAAATTCAACAATTAATGAAATTTTTTTAACTACTTCCTGTAGGTCGTGACGTTTTCTCCTGGTTTTTGCATGCCGGGATCTAAAATACAATCAGTAAAAGTCTTGGTTTTTAATGATATTTAAACGTAATCGTAAGCGCGCCGATGACTTATGGTTTATCTAATAAACATCCGATAATAAGAAGATAAGACGCACAGACGTGCAATTGTACACATTCATGAGATAAATTTTCTATGTTAAACGTATATATTCGAATTATTTTAGTAGACAACCAAAAAAGTTATAAATTTATTAATTAATGCATTTTCGGACTGATATATGAGGTGAACAAATTAAAGTACAATAATCTGTAAAGACAATATGTTGGTGTACTCTTATTGACCTTTTACTATCTCTGCTTTGACTAGATTTATACGATGTGTGTATTCACGGTTCTGTGGCAAATTGAATACTCTTAGATGGCTTGTTGAAAGGTAAATTGTTATTTGCACTTCGGTATTTAACCACGCCTCTAGGGCACACCTTGCCAGGTGTGACTGTCTATTCGGATCAGTGGATTATAAAACAAGGGAGCATTCAATATACACATCTATAATACTAATTCGTTTCAAGTTTGTTACAAATAAAAATAGATCGCCGTGGAATTATTTAATTATATTTGCTGTATCATTTATTTCAATTCAAATAAATTAATTTACTAAGTAATAAAATTTAAACAATTTTCGGTTAAGACGGGAAACTTAATTCATGTGTCAGAATGAAATGATATACACCTCTTGTCCTTGATGTATGTCTCATTAAAAAGGGGGAAGTAGAAATAGCTTTACCAAAGCATTTTGATTTTCTTTATTAGGCAAAAAATGTACGAGAACACTTACATTTAGACTTTTGAAAGCCATGTATTAATGTATATCTGAAACTATCTGAAGATAAGTAGATAAATCTACCGAAGCGGAGTATAATATGTACGAACAAAGAAAAATACTTTTGTTTTTAAATCTTTGCACATTCATGATTAATTATTGTTATCTATTACTCTTTCAATTACTTAATTGGTACCTAAAATATGTCTACCGCTTGGCATTAAAACTCGGTGTAGTAGGAAGGGTTTTATTACATATACTAGATTATATTATTTGGATGAGGATTTGAGCTATCCTATAAAACACATTTATTAGTTAACTACATTCGAGCCCAAAGGATATTAACTTAAATGATTCAATTAACTTTACTCACATATTACTTATATTTCTATCTTATGATTTTTGCGTGCTTGTTTTTATAGAACAGTTTATATATGGTCCAAAAATTTATCATAAAATCATAAATAAAAATATCTTGTTCGGAGAATGATAGTACTATAACAGTGGTTCCAGTCAGTCAAAAGAGTCAGATTTTGACGAGTATGGTCATATTGGGTACGCACTAGAGCCAGGGTATACCGAAGAAGAGCTCCATAAAATGGAAGCTGCAGAAAGTTCCCGAAATCAAGATATCCTTAGCAACCATCGCTAGTTTTTAAAACACAGATTGGTGTTCGTGTACTAACTGCATACTTATGCCGTTATTAACGGAATGTCTATGTTGCCACTAATTTACTCTCTTTGATCGTAATATTGAATTGGGTGAATGCATAAGTAACAGCATCGATTTCATAACAGTTTGTCTGAACCCGGTTGTTCTTGAAACTAACTATATAAGTTTTTTTTAAGAACAATCGTATTCATATTATACATGTTAAATGAATGAACAAATATTAAACCTATCTGTTTATTGTTTTCCGTCCATGTCTGCTCATCGCCACAAATAAAGTTTGTCGCACGAAAAAATGGTGTTAATTCCAGAGTCAAAATTTAAAGAACTTATTTTCCATGTTTTCTGGTATTGTTCGAAAGAGAATTGACCTAACAGAAGAATTACTATCTTAGGCTGTCAGTAACACATGTAGAGTAGTGGGTCGTTGTTGGACATGCAAATCTTATAGAGTGTATCATCTGTTAAATTTGCAGGTCACTGAAAGGGGAAGTTCCATACGGAAGTAGGTTTTGAGATTGATTTTTTTTTTTAATATCCAGTGACACATTTTACATGCGTATTCTTGAACGTTTGATACATCATTTACTCTCAAATTGCAAAAAACGAAAACTTCCACTTGTATTTATAGTATTTGTTGAAATAGTCCTCGTCTCACAACGTATAATACTCTATCTATTTGACCAACGATGTTCAAAAACAAAAGACAGCGAATTTTATGTCATCTTTCCCTATTTTTGAATGTAACTTATAAGGCTGTTCAACTGGCAAGAATACCGCCAGAATACATGTCTCTGATACCGCTAAAGCGAACAAGCAGTTTATTCTTTAAATTGCTATCATATCACGGCAAGAAAGAAAATAAATCCCGAAATTGATTTGAAACTTTAATACTCAATAGTTTTCCTAGAAAATACTCACACCCCTTTGGGATTATTAGTGTGCGTCCAGTTGCATATATTTTACATGAATGTCGGAACAATTGTGATGATGACGAATTTCTTCCTTTATTCGAGAACAATCTAATTGATACATAAAACTGGGATTTTACTATGTTCATAACTTCGATGAACCAAAGCAAGATATATATCGACCTGTATTTAAATCAAACTGGTTCTCTTCTTCTTCTTCTTCTTCTTTTGGTATACAATATAGTCTGATACATGTATATATTTTAAATTGCACTATAGTTCCGTAACTTTCTATCCAGGCGTATAAGCCAACATCGACAAGTGCGTACATTTTTTAAATCAATATTTTTGGTATGTACCAGTCTGTCCTTTACTATAATTGACAAATTACATTTTCCCAAATTAACCCTCGGAAAAAATATGTATATAGATTTTTATTTCTTCAAATCTTTTTTTTTTTTGTGGTATTTTTTATATTTTCATAAATAATATTCTTTACACCAGAAATGTTATTTATAAACAAGCGTACGAGTTAAATTATTGGCATCATATCACTTTCGGACACACAAGACAGGGATGTGTATTATACACCTGATAGTTCAAAATGGAAAGTTATAAGTCTGCCGTGTACACTGATCAATACCTACAGAAGTGAAACGATGCATGAACTTGCAAGCCCGACAGGAAATCGCTTGAATACCCGGACGTGTCACCTGAGTCCTCACACCCCTCACAATACCTTTGGGAGTAATACCTTTAGCCATGCTGGTGATCAGATGAGGAAAGATCCGAATTTATTTGAATAAAGTTTATTACTTTAAAGAATTATGAACGAATTAGATTTTTGAAAACAATTTTCACGGAACACTTATTTATTATTTGAACTGTGACTCTTTAACTAATTCCAATATTAACAGTTTAAAAATAACAGATATATAATAATGGTCATTTAAAAAAAAATAAGAACATTTTCCGTATCAAGTTTATAGTTAGTCAGATAAAACAATCGTACGATTGACAAGATATCGACACGCAATTACGACTACATCGGTTACTGTAGTTTTGGTCCTTTGTGTTTTATAGACATATCGTGATTATAATCGTAGAAGATGACAAGATGGCGGAGCGTAGAAAATTGATACTCAAATTTTAAAATCGATGTTGATCTCTTATCTAGCGGAATAAAACTTTAATATCTATAAATTTGAGCCTTTTTATACAGAATGGACATAATATCAATTTTTGATTTTTTTGCGAAGTTTCCCTTTAAGGAAATAAATAGGGAATGTGTCTATAGGCCACAGTTTGGACCGTTTGGTTATTACAAGCATTGTGTATAAATTTCATAACATTTGGTTGAGCAGATTCAGCATTTTTTTAAATTCATAAAGGGTCATAACTCATAGAGGTAAAAGTGATGCCATCCAATTTCAAACCTGATCTGTATTTTGGGGTCATATGCATTGTGCAGTTAGTTTCATAACATTTAGTTGAGGCAAACTAAAGTCAGAGAACTGAAATGAAGAATTATGTTTATAAAGAGGAATAACTCATGGATGGTATAAGTGATGTCATCTATGTTTAGTGGTTAAAAACATTGTGTATCAGTTTTATAACATTTGCATGTTTGATGCAAACTAAAATAAGAGAACAGAAACCAATTTGGGGGACATAAGGAGGATGGACAAATGTGACAGATAGGATGAACAAAGGTAACACTTAATGTGTGGGCATAAAAAGCCACTTATTCATAGCCAAATTGCTTTCTATGTTAAACCTGCAATTTGAAGCATAAATGGCTACTTTGTCTCAAGTTCAAAAACAAATAATTAGTACTAGCCATGATAAATCTCTCTTTTTGCCAATCCATGTGGTAAAGCATTATTAAGCAAATAAAAAAATGCAAGAAATAAATATATATTTGATTTTTTATAGTAGGGTCGCTATATTTATTAAACAGATGATTGAGGAATTGGCTTATTTAATAATTTTACCAAATTTAGGACTTGAAGAAATGCTAAAATATGTTGACCAATAAATCACAAATGAGGTCAGGTGTCTGACCAACAGGTATACCTTACAATGATGCCTTTAAAAAAAAGTTTATTGGTCCTAAAGCCCATTTATTGGCATATCAATTAAAGAAATTTAAAATAAAACCAGGTGCTCCGCAGGGCGCAGCTTTATACGACCGCAGAGGTCGAACCCTGAACAGTTGGGGCAAGTATGGACAAAACTTTCAAGCGTGATACAGCTCTGAATTTGGATTGTGATCAAATTTTTTACATTACATGTTTTTTTTTTACACAAAACAAATGTCAAGATTTTACAAATCAATTAAAGATTTCTTCTTCAAACTTTTTAAATCTAAAATTAAATAGTTGATCATGACACAGCATAGGTTTCTGACACAGAACGAATGTGGTCTAATGAACTTAAAAGTTTTTTTTTGCCTTAGAGCAATTCACTATGCTGTTGAATATTAATCCTCTCAAAAAAATGTTTGAAGAAATTTTCTTTTTATTTATGAAATCTGAAATGAGAAAAATTTAACCCCCCCTTTTTTTTTACATCCCCGTTTCCCTTTTTCCAAAACTGATATCAATTCAAATTTCTAATGGAGTTTGCAACAATAACTACTCTTTTAAATACATCATAAAATATTAAAATGTAAAATAAAGTGCTTGTTATCACTGAATGGTAAAGATTGGTTGGTAGTAAAAGTGAATATACATTGTTTATTTTATAAAACAATAAAAAAAACTTCATCAGCAACATTTTATATTGGAAAATTTCCAATGAAGTTATTTACATAAAGTTATTGGCAAATAAAAATAGAAAATGAAATCATAGTCATGTCTGGCAAATGTCCAACATACATTATCTAAAAACATTTTAGATAAGATAAGGAAAAAAAGCTTCATCAGCAACATTTTATATTGGCAAATTTCCAATGAAGTTATTTACATTAAGTTATTGGCAAATAAAAATAGAAAATGACATCATAGTCATGTCTGGCAAATTTCCAACATATATTATCAGCTACTATTCTATACAAAGAAAGATAACTCCAATTGAAAATTAATTACTATTGCACAATATTGTGCAATTAGATATTTCTTGCTATTGTACAATACTGTGCAATTGAAAATTTCTTGCTATTGCACAATACTTGATATGGAATCCTGATTTGGACCAACTTGAAAACTGGGCCCATAATCAAAAATCAAAGTACATATTTAGATAAAGCATATCAAATAAGCCCAAGAATTTAATTTTTTTTTAAAATCAAACTTAGTTTAATTTTGGACCCTTTGGACCTTAATGTAGACCAATTTGAAAACTGGACCAAAAATTAAGAATCTACATACACAGTTAGATTTGGCATATCAGAGAACCCATTTATTCAATTTTTGATGAAATCAAACAAAGTTTAATTTTGGACCCCCATTTGGACCAACTTGAAAACTAAACCAATAATTAAAAATCTAAGTACATTTTTAAATTCAGCATATCAAAGAACCCCAAGGATTCAATTTTTGTTAAAATCAAACTAAGTTGAATTTTGGACCCTTTGGACCTTAATGTAGACCAATTTGAAAACGGGACCAAAAATTAAGAATCTACATACATAGTTAGATTCGGCATATCAAAGAACCCCAATTATTCAATTTTTGATGAAATCACACAAAGTTCAATTTTGGACCCTTTGGGCCCCTTATTCCTAAACTGTTAGGACCAAAACTCCCAAAATCAAACCCAACCTTCCTTTTATGGTCATAAACCTTGTGTTTAAATTTCATAGATTTCTATTTACTTATACTAAAGTTATGGTGCAAAAACCAAAAATAATGCTTATTTGGGCCCCTTTTTGGCCCCTAATTCATAAACTGTTGTGACCTCAACTCCAAAAGTCAATCCAAACCTTCCTTTTGTGGTCATAAACCTTGTGTCAAAATTTCATAGATTTCTATTCACTTAAACTAAAGTTATAGTGCGAAAACCAAGAAAATGCTTATTTGGGCCCTTTTTGGCCCTAATTCCTAAAATGTTGGGACCAAAACTCCCAAAATCAATCCCAACCTTCCTTTTGTGGTCATAAACCTTGTGTTAAAATTTCATTGATTTCTATACACTTTTACTAAAGTTAGAGTGTGAAAACTAAAAGTATTCGGACGACGACGACGATGACGCCAACGTGATAGCAATATACGACCAAAAAATTAAAATTTTTGCGGTCGTATAAAAATAAATGTTATATCGTAAATAGTCTGGTAATTTAATAACTGTTGAATTTTAAAACTTGTTAGTATTATTGATTAAACATTTTTTTTGGCATGATATGAAAACAGAAAATTTATTTTATTAGAAGCTGTTTTCTTTATTTATTTTTTTTAAAGACAGTTACTGCCAATAACCTAATGCTTAATTTTCCTAGAATAATTACCTTTGAAAAATTATCAACTGTAAGAATCGGTAAATAGTTATCAAAGGTACCAGGTTAATAATTTGATACGCCAGACGCATGTTTCTTCTACATAAGACTCATCAGTGACGCTCAAATCAAAAAAGTTTCAAAGCCAAACAAGTACAAAGATGACGAGCATTGAGGACCCAAAATTCAAAAAAGTTGTGCCAAATACGGCCAACTAAGGTAATCTATTCCTGGGATGAGAAAATCCTTAGTTTTTCGAAAAATTCAAATTTTTGTAAACAGAATACACATATATTCATCTATGATAACAGACATTTAATTCTTTTTTGTTGCAAACAATCTATTCCTGGGATGAGAAAATCATTAGTTTTTCGAAAAAATTCAAATTTTGTAAACAGAAAGTTTATAAAATTGACCATATATTTGATATTCATGTCAACATCGAAGTGCTGACTACTGGGCTGGTTATACTATCGGGGACGAAACGTTTACCAGCAGTGGCATCAACCCAGTGATGTAAATAGTTATCAAAGGTACCAGGGTTATAATTTAATACGCCAGACGCGCGTTTCGTCTACATAAGACTCATCAGTGACACTCAGATCAAAAAAGTTTAAAAGCCAAACAAGTACAAAGATGAAGAGCATTGAGGACCCAAAAATTCCAAAATGTTGTACCAAGTACGGCTAAGGTAATCTATTCCTGGAATGAGAAAATCCTTAGTTTTGTAAACAGAATACACATATATTCATCTATGATTACAGACATGTAATGCCTTTTTTTTTTATTGCAAACAATATTTGAGAAAAAAAGTATATTTGTTCATGTACAATACTGCTAGGCTGTTTACTAAAGCCTTACATTTATCTACATTTACTAGCAGTAAGTCATATGTCCATTTTTAGTTTTTTATATATGAAAGTAGGAAATATTTAAGAACCAGCTTTTTTTTCAAACTAAAAGAAATGAAGTAAAGATTGAAATACATTTTAAACATGGCCAAGTGTGTTATGGTAATAGTCATTTTTCAGACAACCCTTAGTCTTACATTTTTAGGTTTTTTTTAATCATAAATCAATTTATCTATTATTGTGCATCTTTTTTTTTTTTAATGTAAAACAGGAAATATTTTAGAATAAACTTATAATTTACATGTCTTTCCAAAACAAAGTATAAACTGACTAATGCTTATAAACTGTCCTAGAATTATTTCCTTTTGAATGCTTATAGTATAAGAATTTGGAATTTACATGTCTTTCCAAAACAAAGTAACTAATGACTAATGATGAAATTTCCCAACTTTATTACTTTTTGAATACTAATGATAGAACTGTAAGCTATTTTAGAACAAATTCCTTTCATAAACAAAGTTAATTGCAAATGGTTGAATTTTCCAAGAATAATTACCTTTTAATACTTAAAGTATAAATATAAGCATAAGTAACGCATGCAAATTAAGACATCTCTGGTGAAAGACAGTTCAGGTATTTATCTTTGAAAAACATTTTTTTAGATTTTTTTTATAATTCATTTAAGTTCGAGATTGTATGACATTGTTAACATTGTGTATTCTTGCTTCATTGTGTTAAATTGGTTACGTCTACTTTTTTTAACTACAAATACACTCTTATTTACTTATATATTTATGCTTTTAAAAGAGTGCCAGATATTAACTCATTTTGCAAAAGTGACATTCGGACAGTTTTGCATGGTTTTCTGGCAGATTGGCTCTTAATAAACATGTCCATCTTTTATGGGGGGATTCTCAATAATCTTCAACCTCATACTTTATTTTTAACTTTTTTTATTAGTCTTTTGTAGATAAAACATGTCTCTGGCGAATAAAACTTTAATCCTGGTATCTATGATGAGTTTATTTATGATTTGATATTAAAACAGGAAATATTTTAGAACAAATTGGTACTGTACACTTCATTCTAACAGAATGTCACAGATGTTAAAGAGTTTATTCTCTAATTCCCTTGAATAATTTAGAAAATATCTCACTTTACTTTTCAGACAAAAATTATATTTGTTAATGTACATCATTGTACGACATTAAATTTCATAATGAAATTTATAAGATCTCATTTCCTTTCAGCTAAACCTATCAAATGATTACTGTAATTAGTTGTGCTCACAAAGTGTATTGATTGATTAATGTAAAGTAAGAAGACAGACTGATAGGTATGTTAATTCACAAAATAACAGCTTAGCAATGTCAAATTGATAACATTGAGAATGGAAATGGGGAATGTGTCAAAGACACAACAACCCCACCATAGAACAGACAACAGTAGAAGGTCACAGTTATATGTATTTTCAAGGAAATAGGAATACTTTTCAAACAAATTATATTTAATGACACTAATTTATCTGATCAAAATTTTGGTTATAAATTATCCTGAATCTACATCAATAAATACCCTTTCATATTTTCAAAGGGGTAAAAAAAATGCTTGAAAATCATAGCTTACAAGGAAATTTTGTTTATAGTACATGCAATATTCAATACAATACAATATGCTTTATTTCAAAAACACTCCATCACATTGCAATGCCTATTACTGTAAACCATACGATTGACAATAGTATACAAAACACAACCTAGAAACTAAAGAGTGAGCAATATGCCCCCCCCCAAACCAAAACAAAAATGGATTGATCTCAAGTGCTTCAGAAAGGTAAGCAGCAGTGGCCGATCCAGGATTTTTCATAAGTGGGGGCCCACTGACTGACCTAAGACGGAGCCCACTGACTGACCTAAGAGGGGGGCCCCTCCAGTCATGCTTCAGTGATTCCCTATATAAGCAACCAAATTTTTTCCCAAAAAGGGGGGCCTGGGCCTCCCCCTAAATCCGCCTCTGAGCAGAGTCTGCTCCACAATGTTGCTGATGGCTTCAAAATTGTAATATGCATAACAGAAATAGGAATATCAAAGCAAACAGTTGAATTTTATGATAGTTTGCACCTTAATTCATCCTCAGTTTTGGTACAGATCATGTAATTAAGCATTCAGATAGCATTTTTGTTGACTGTTATTTGTATATTTTTTATTTTTTATATTGACCATGGTGTTGTCTGTTTTTCTTACATTAATGTTTTTTTTTTTTATTTACACCTTTTTATAACCTTTATGTTTTTATACAATGTAAAATTAAGTCAACTAACCTCAGAAGATTATGTCCAATGTTTGACAGTTCCTCACTAAAGCTACCAATATTGTATCTGCCATTTCATTATTTTTTTTGCAGAGAAATTTCAGCACCTTCAAATACTTAAAATATAAAAAAGAAAGTTTTTATCTAAATTTCTAGGTATCTGACATATAATTATTATAGATTGTGTATTATTGCCGATTGTGATATTTTTCCTGTGTATGGATTTGCATGGCCTCGCTGTAATGTGTGCATTGCAAAAAATCAAATCACAAAAATACTGAACTCAGAGGTAAATTCAAAACGGAAAGTCCTTAATCAAATGACAAAATCAAAAGCTCAAACACATCAAACGAATGAATACCAACTGTCATATTCCTTACTTGGTCAGGCATTTTCTTGTGTACAAAATAATGGATTAAACCTTGTCTTAAAGCTAGCTAAGCCTCTCACTTGTCATCTTGTATGACAATTGCATCAAATTCCATAACATTGACAACAATGTGTGAACAAAACAAACACAATAGGTAAAAGTGTCACAAATATTTGGTCTCTTTTGGAGAGTTGTTTCATTGGCAATCATACCACATCTTCTTATTTTTTATATGTACAGATTTTATCATTTTATTTACCATAGATTCTTTGAGATCTTCTTTCCTGACCATCTGAATCAATTGTTCAAATAATTTTGGAAAATGTGTCATCAAATTGTCACAGGTTTCACAGTATCCTCCCTGTAATAGATAAAATAGAAAGGGTTTATAAATATATATATAAGAAGATCCGGTAAGGAACAATTTTGGCCTCAAATTTTAGGTTCATCTGAAGACAGATTTTGTACACTTTTTAAACACTTAAGTGTTTACTGCAGTAGATTCAATTAGGTTGTGTGAAATATTTGAACTCATTTAGTCATTTCAGAGGCTCATATTCAAGCTTAAATAATAAATATCTATCAATTATGCCATAATATGTCACTTTTCAGAAAGTTTTTTGTCAAAAATGAAAGTGGCCCCATCTGCGTTCACCCTCAACCTTTATATATGTTATGTATTATTATCTTCTCTTCTATTTTGAAACATGAAATTAGCAGGGGTTGCGGTGGGACACAAAAAGGAAATAAAATTTAACTTCCACTACAAACATTCTGTTGGGTTGAAAAATATCATACCAGTAAGCAAAACCCTATGATAGGTTTCTCTTAATGAAAAACACTTGAGTCTGAGATTGTTTTGACCTCAAAAAGCATGTTTAAGGGAACATATAAAAATAATTTTATTGTTTCAGTAATTTTGTCAAATCTGTATGAAATTTGAAACAATTGGCAAAATTTCTGCAACAAGGAAATAAATGCTAATGAAATTATATGGATAAAATAGACACAACAGGAAGATGTTCTTGAAAAATATACTATCATGAAACTGAAAGGGATACCATATTTTCCAAAAATTAAATATAAAAAAGTTTATGACTATTTCCTTCTAACATGGCTCATAACGAAACCTTTTTTTTTAATTTTCCATTAATAAGATTAGATTAATGAGGTAAAGTTGACCATAGATGGATTTATCTAGTAATTTAGGTTCTTCTTGGTCATATTTAAGCAGATCAACTGTTTTGGAACTTACACATCCTTGGCTTTCAAATAATCAGCATTGAGCCATTCCTGATGAAATAGAATCCAGTAAAAGTGCTTTGGATGCATAAAAATTAATAAGTGTTGTTTCATTTTTTTTTTTTGTCTCTCTGTGTAAATAGAAAATAAACTTTCCACTAGATGAAAACTATGAATGTAATGAAGATTTTCATATCTCAGAGTTATTGTATATTCAGTTTTGTATTAAGAAAGGTTAATTCTTTAGTTTTCTATGTTGTGTCATTGTGTTTTATTGTTTGTCTGTTTGTCTTTTTCGTTTTTAGCCATGGCAATGTCAGTTTATTTTCGATTTATGAGTTTGACTGTCCTTCTGGTATCTTTCGTCCCTCTCTTAAAAAATTGTGCTAATCAATCTTATCATTATGACATAAAAAATATATGTACACTGAGCAAATGAAATTCACTTCCAATGTATGCTGGAAACACAGGCACTTGTCTCAGAAAAAAAATCCTATATATACCTTAATTGTTATATCAAGGTATATAGGACAGTTTTTTCTGAGACAAGTGCCTGTGGCTGGAAACCCTTTTACAGTATACATTGATGCCTTGGCAAATAATCATGATAATTGATCTTTATTCTACTTTTATGGATACCAAAGTAAAAAGATGACAAATCTGTCAATATTCATGTTGTTCAATTGTTTATAATACTTCATTGTTTCCCCTTTTTATATCTAGCTCAAAAAGAAAACATTTCATTATTTTTATAAATAGTAAACTTTGTTAATTTTTTGTCAGTGTAATACATTTGACAACAATGAGAACTTCACAACCATCTGGTGGAAATGTACCATGTATAACGAAAAAAGCCTGTTGTGTTCAATTTTTACTGTCATTTAAGACAGGAACATGTATTATTATTCAAAAGTGTATCACTGCTCTATTCTAATGTATATTTTTTTTCTTATAGAAACCTACATCTATGTACATTCCATAGAGTGTGACAATGGCAACAGATAAAAGTGAATCATTACATCTTTACAAATTCTTGTGTCAGAAGATTGGATCTGAACAGGTGGTGAGAGTAAGGCGGCTAACTTACACAATTGGTGACATAGGAAATGACTCAAAAAAAATCTCCAGTGGAAGCAAAGGTGAAGGACTTAAAACAAAAGGCAGTGACTTGGATTTAATGTATATTTTTCCTACTATAAAAGTTTATGAATCGGCTAGAGATATTGTTACTCCAATCAATATGTCTAATCCTCTTGTTATGGATACAGAGGATGTATCTCCATGTTTCACAAAGCTACGTCTTATCTTCAATGATCCAAATATATACCGGTACTGTAAATTAATACAAAACATAGTGCAGATTGATAGTTTTGGTAAATATTTTCTTTCCAGTAAACTTTTTAAAATGCTTTTTAAAAAAATGCTATTTCTTCAAGCACATTTAAAAATACATGGGCCATGTTTATCTGACCATGCTGATAATTTTGACATTGCATTAGTTCTTCAATGTAATCAATGGATATCTCCGGCACAACCTTGGATAACTAGATCACGTATATCATGGCCTTTACCGGATATCATTTCCAAAATAACATCCTGCGGTGTTTTATTTGTTCCAGTTGGGTATAAAGGGTCAGTGAATGAGGAGGAAGAGTGGCGAATATCATTTTCAATTGCAGAAAAATTTCTCATATTTTCGTTCAACCATACCCAACTATTATGCTATGCTTTGTTGAAGATTGTACTCAAAGAAATAGTAGAAAAGCAGGAAGATTTGAAAGGTTTACTGTGCTCATATTTCTTAAAAACACTGATGTTTTGGATTATAGAGGAATCACATACCTACACCTGGAGGCCTGACAACATCATCTCCTGTTTCAAGGCATGTTTACAAAGACTTATTTATTGTATACAATATTCAACTTTATTACATTATTTTATTCCAGACAATAATTTATTCTATTTACGGTTCAATTCTTTGAGCAAAAATAAATTGATCAGCATCCTGGATACTTTATACCAGCAACAGCAAGGATTTCATTGGTTAGCATTATCAGAAACTTTGTCCGATTATCCCAGACTAACTAATCATTCATCAATAAATGAACATATCATGGAATTCATAGACATGCAAAAAATAAATTTTGATAGTTATGAATATAAAGTTCTACTATGTAATATGCTACATTATTCCAGAACTCATTTATCTGTAGGTTTATTTACTTCAATTTTTGCAACTGCATCAACAAATTTTCCAGAGAGACAACCAAAACCTTGCAAATTAAACAACAAACTCCAATACTATAAGTACAAATATGACCTTAGCCATCTGTTGATAGGTGTACAATCAGATGCAGTATCTGGATGGATGAAATTAGCATCATATTTTTATGTTCAGAAAAACTATAAAACAGCTTTACTTCTAACAGATTATTCTTTGTGGAAGTGCACAGACGAAAAAATAGATAGTTCATTAGTATATAACCCGTTTCATGAAGCAAAACTATATTTGAATCAGAATCAGGAAAATGTGATGAAAAGAACAAAGCATTGGAAACTTTACACAGTACTTAAAATGCTGGTTGTTCAGTGCATTACATTTACTTTTGAGTCACCAATCATTCCACCAGAACTACAAATGGACGTAGCAAACTGTCCTGTTGGATTTCCACCAATACAATTTGCACATTTCCTTCATTTCCTGTGTTACTTTCATTTACATGATCTTACATCTTGTACATATGCTTTACATCAACTAGAACAAACAAGTTTAGAATGCCATACAAATGGTGCTAGAATATCTGCCATGACATTTCTTGGCATAGCTTATCAGATGATAGGTGAGACCAGCTTAGCTGACCAAATTAGACAGAAATGTTTACTATATATTTCATGTGTAATTAATAATCCTGCTTAAAAAAATTACTAAATCCAACACATTTTTTTAAATCACAGAAACAAGTTGTTTGAGAAATAAAAATGTTAACATTTTAGAAAGTGTTTATAGCATTTTCTTATATTTTTCCAACAAATTTGATTTTTTATTGGTTAAGGGGGCTCACGGGAATAAACCGTTTTTTCTTTAAGTATAGGATTTCGTTATATTTTTCTTTGAAAGAAGCATACATTTTTGTAAAGGTACTTTTTTCTGTTGAACTAATAGGAGGAATAAAGGTAATATCGAAATAAAAAAAGAACTAAATTACAGAAATCGCTCAAATTTTTCAATAATTAAGTTTGAGTGCAGCTTAAAAAAAAATTAAAGAAAAAGATAATAAAAACTATAGGTCACCGATGAGTTAAAAAAGATATTTCAATTTTAATGCCAAAAAGTGTCATTTTTGCACCAAAGGGAGATAATTTGGAGCTTTTTCATTTAAAAATTCAACTGCTGCCAAAATCTTTTTGAATGATTTTTGTACCATTTGATAAAGTAACAACTAATAAAGAAATAAATAAAATTTGTAATGAAAAAAAAAAAATATTCTGAAATTTTTGTACCCTTGAGCCTCCTTAAATGACATGGGCTCCTTTTAAATAAAACAACAACTATATACATTGTACATGCAGAAATTATCTAATGTAGTTTTCACAAGACCTAGAAAATTGTACTAATAAGTCACCAATCATTCCATCAGAACTACAAATGAAGGTAGCAAAAAAAGGTCCTTATAAATGTTCTTCAATACAATTTGCACATTTCCTTCGTTTCCTGTGTTACTGTGTTACATTCATTTACATGATCTTACATCTTGTACATATGCTTTACATCAACTAGAACAAACAAGTTTAAAATGCCATAAAAATGGTGATGGAATATTTACCATGACATTTCTTGGCATAGCTTATCAGATGATAGGTGAGACCAGCTTAGCAAGACAACAGTTCTGCTTAGCTGACCAAATTAGACAGGAACTTTACTCTTACATGTGTAATTAATAAACCTGCTTATCAAGAAATTGAATAAAAAAATTACTAAATCCAACACAATTTTTTAAATCACAGAAACAATTTGTTTAATCATTTTCTTTAAGTATAGGATTTCGCTATATTTTTCTTCGAAAGAAGCATACATTTTTGTAAAGGTACTTTTTTCTGTTGAACTAATAGGAGGAATAAAGGTAATATCGAAATAAAAAAAGAATTAAATTACAGAAATCGCTCAAATTTTTCAATAATTTAGTTTGAGTACAGCTTATTTGAAAAAAATAATAAAAACTGTAGGTCACTGATGAATTAAAAAGATCTTTCAATTTTAATGCCAAAAAGTGGCATTTTTGCACCAAAGGGAGATAATTTGGAGCTTTTTCAATGATATCTTCATTTTAAAATTCATCTGCAGCTTTTTGAATGATTTTTGTACCATATGATAAAGTAGCAACTAATAAAGTAATAAATAAAATTTGTAATGAAAAAAGAATTAAAAATCTGAAATTTTTGTACCCTTGAGCCTCCTTAAATGACATGGGCTCCTTTTAAATAAAACAACAACTATATATACATTGTACATGCAAAAATTATCTAATGTAGTTTTCATAAGACCTAGAAAATTGTATATAACACTTATATTCATTAATAAATTTGTTTATTTCTTGTCATTATCTTAGTGTCTCTCTAGCAATAAAAGGGATAACAGGAAATATAATGAGATTGCTCTCCATGAATGTCTCCCATGCTGTATCAATGAGAAAGTAAATTATGTGTATCACATCAAAGTGACAGTATCATGTAATGATAAACTACACAGAACAGAATGTACCAATCCTTCCAAGTTTGAGAGCTTACTGTCAAATGGTCTCTTAGGAGTTGTGTTCACAATGTGACTATACTATTACTCCAAAAAATATTCAGTCCCTAACTCCTGTAGAAGTAGTCAGTTCAAAATGAAGGTACAATATTTCAACTACCGGTACACATGATAGTAAATAATCCTACTGAGTACAAGAGCTTTCTATCATATAGTCTCAGAGGAAGTGTGTTCACAAGTTAAATAATTGTCAAAGTCCCGTGACTCTCGTAAAATATTTAAATCAAAATGACCTTGTAATATGGTCAACTATATATATGATGGCAAATAATAGTACCAAGTATGAGAGTGTTCTGACAAATGATAATAGAGTTGCCTTTATAAGCTGTCATTGTTACAGTACTCAAAATAAAAGTATTAGAGTTTTCTGACAAATGATAGAGGAGTTGCCTTTACAAGCTGTCATTGTTACAGTAATCCACAAAAAGTCAAAGTCCAACACATCCATAAAAATAGACAATCCCCATGGCAGTACAGTCAAACCTGATTAAACCAGACCCTGAATAAACCGGTTTCCTGTCCATTCCGGCCGAAAATAAAAGTCCCATATTTTTCCATTCAAAGTCTTTGTTAAAATACCCTTTGTAAACCGGACCCTGTGTATTCCGAATTCCGGTCTTATTATGAAGTCCCAATACTCTTAATTACATTAATTATTACCTGTCAAAACCGGGTTTGTCTAATTAATTTCAATGATCGATATGCAATCAAAACATATTTGTTGATACAATATAACTGTTAGTGATAATCAATTAGTCAGGTGTCAAACTGTGAACCTACAATCGCACAGTAGTGAGCTGTATTATTTATTAAAACATTATAAACGTGTCAATTAAACGAAAAGACACACCGAATATATATCTCGGATTGAACTTACGTTTTAACTTGGATAAACAAATTAAAATCGCGAAGTAAAAAGTTCACATCGTAATTTCGAAATCCTTGGTTCCTTGTTGTGAACCCCTAAACAAATGACCTTGATAATGAAAAACACCCGGATGACAACAATCAATGGATATTGTACACTGTACGACAACGTTTCGAAAGTGATGACATTACGTTTGAAATATTCTGGCTTTTTAATCGGCCATTCCAACATTTCAAATTATTGATCATGGGAGTAAATCGAAACTCTCGTTTTACAATCCAAACAACGCGAGCATTATGATGCAAATGCAAACAATGAAAAACGAAGTGAAAGTATTTTAATTTATCAGATGTAATTTACAATCAGAGAGAATTTTTTCATGCAAAATGTCGGACGTCACAAGTCATTAACTTCCGGTCAAAACAGAAACCTGAATAAACCGGCTCACTGTCCAAGCCGGCCCTTTTTCATGGTCCCGTAGCCGGCCGGTTTATACAGGTTTTACTGTACAATATGGCCAAAAACACATGGCCACAAACCCTCCAACCAAATATGAGAGCTTTCTGTTAAATGGTGTTCATGGTATTAGAGGAGTTTTGTTCACAAGGTGTTATTGTCCTAATACAAAAGAAAATAAGCTCATGGTGATTTACATACCATGATGAGTTGTTTTCATAAGGTGTCAGTGTTACAATATCAAATAAAACAAGAATGTGCTTGGGGACACAAATGAACCTGCTCAAGCTTTGCAATTTTAAAAAGTTTAAAAGGGGCATAACTCTATATCAGTAAGTGACACAGGCTAAAATCGAACTCTGTCTGCTAGTTTTGGTTCCCATAACTCACATAAAAAAAAATAAAAGAATTCCAATGTTCCCCGTGTTGCAATTTATATATCTAAGGGGTATAACTCTTTTAAAACAAGAATGTGTCCAAAGTACACTGATGCCCCACTCGCACTATCATTTTCCATGTTCAATGGACCATGAAATTGGATAAAAAATATAATTAGGCATTACAATTAGAAAAATCATATCATAAGGAACATGTGTACTAAGTTTCAAGTTGATTGGACTTCAACTTCATCAAAAACTACCTTGACCAAAAACTTTAACCTGAAACATGCACTTTCATTTTCTATGTTCAGTGGACCGTAAATTGGGGTCAAAAGTTTAATTTGGCTTTAAAATTAGAAAGATCATATCATAAGGAACATGTGTACTAAGTTTCAAGTTGATTGGACTTCAACTTCATCAAAAACTACCTTGACCAAAAACTTTAACCTGAAACATGCACTTTCATTTTCTATGTTCAGTGGACCGAGAAATTGGGGTCAAAAGTTTAATTTGGCTTTAAAATTAGAAAGATCATATCATAAGGAACATGTGTACTAAGTTTCAAGTTGATTGGACTTCAACTTCATCAAAAACTACCTTGACCAAAAACTTTAACCTGAAACATGCACTTTCATTTTCTATGTTCAGTGGACCTTAAATTGGGGTCAAAAGTTTAATTTGGCTTTAAAATTAGAAAGATCATGTCATAAGGAACATGTGTACTAAGTTTCAAGTTGATTGGACTTCAACTTCATCAAAAACTACCTTGACCAAAAACTTTAACCTGAAACATGCACTTTCATTTTCTATGTTCAGTGGACCGTGAAATTGGGGTCAAAAGTTTAATTTGGCTTTAAAATTAGAAAGATCATATCATAAGGAACATGTGTACTAAGTTTCAAGTTGATTGGACTTCAACTTCATCAAAAACTACCTTGACCAAAAACTTTAACCTGAAACATGCACTTTCATTTTCTATGTCCAGTGGACCGTGAAATTGGGGTCAAAAGTTTAATTTGGCTTTAAAATTAGAAAGATCATATCATAAGGAACATGTGTACTAAGTTTCAAGTTGATTGGACTTCAACTTCATCAAAAACTACCTTGACCAAAAACTTTAACCTCACTCGCACTATTATTTTCTATGTTCAGTGGACCGTGAAATTGGGGTAAAATCTCTAATTTGGCATTAAAATTAGAAAGATCATATCATAGGGAACATGTGTACCAAGTTTGAAGTTGATTGGACTTCAACTTCATCAAAAACTACCTCGACCAAAAACTTTAACCTGAAGCGGGACAGACGGACGGACGGACGGACGGACGAACGAACGGACGCACAGACCAGAAAACATAATGCCCCTCTACTATCGTAGGTGGGGCATAAAAAGTTGATAGTCAACCATTATGAAACTTGTGCAAGATATTGCTGATATAAACCTATAGTACGAGTTTTATAAAATTCTTGCAATAATTGCACCTGTGAAATTGAGGCCAAGGTCAGATAAAACTTGTCAGTCAGAAATGTTCACCTTACAACTACTCCATATACCAAATACAAATTACCTAAGGTTTATAGTATCTGGGTGAGACTCGACCATGTGTGTTTATCAATTGGAAAACAAGAATGTTTCCCTTGTACACTGATGCCCCATCGGCATTATCATTCTATGTTCAGTGGACTGTGAAAATGGGGTAAAACTCTAATTTGGCATTAAAATTAGAAAGGTCGTATCATAAGGAACATGTATATTAAGTTTCAAGTTAATTAGTCTTCAACTTCATCAAAAACTACCTTGACCAAAAACTTTAACCTGAAGCAGGACAGACGAATGAACGGACAAACAGAGGCACAGACCAGAAAACATAATGCATGGATGAGGAAGTGTTTTCTTATTTTTGTCTGGTAGACATATGTTCATCCCTCACAATACATACCTCAATGCAAAAATCTAGTGGTGTTTTATTACTTTTATCTGGTAGAAATACTGCTCCTCTTTGTAATAATATTGTAGCTGTATCATGCTGTCCATGACTGTAAAAATAAAGAATTGTAGAAACTACTGTGGATTCATTCATATTCATGATATTCATGGGAACCAATTTCCAACTTAAAGGGAAAACTGCATTTTCCTTGATATTTTACTTTTTGGTTCAACCAAAGTCTGCATACTAACCGTTTCAAAATATGTACTTTGTCAAACTTTTAAATTCCTGTTTCCCTATACCCACAAAATTCTTAAAAACAAGAAGGTGTCCATAGTACACGGATGCCCCACTCGCACTATCATTTTCTATGTTCAGTGGACCATGAAATTGGGGTCAAAACTTTAATTTGGAATTAAAATTAGAAAGATCATATCATAGGGAACATGTGTACTATGTTTCAAGTTGATGTAACTTTAACTTCATCAAAAACTACCTTGACCAAAAACTTTAACCTGAACTTCGCACTATCATTTTCTATGTTCAGTGGACCATAAAATTGGGGTCAAAACTATAATTTGGCATTAAATTAGAAAGATCATATCATGGGGAACATGTGTACTAAGTTTCAAGTTGATTGGACTTAAACTTCTTCAAAAACTACCTTGACCAAAAACTTTAACCTGAAGCGAACAGACACACGGACCGACGAATGGACTGACGGAGGCACAGACCAGAAAACATAATGCCCCTCTACTATCGTAGGTGGGGCATAAAAATGTGTTAAATGAATTATAATAAAATTACAATACATTTTTTATTTTATTTTATTCTCAAATAGATGACAAAGGGAGTTAATCAATCTTTATTTGTTCTCAAACATGACAAAAATCTAAGTATGATTCAAAATTTATATTGTTATGAAAAATTTTCTTTTGGGGAAAATGAATTGTCAGTTGGTGCAAACGCAAAAGAGTCTGCATGGGCAATACAAACAGTTTTACCTGCAGGCAAAATGTAAAGGCATCCATCCATAATGATTTGGTCTGTTGATTTCTGCTCCATGGTCCAGTAAACATACAACTGTCTGTCAACAAATATTATAGGCATTACAATTAAACAAAGTAACAAACATACTTCCTGTATAATAAACGTAAGTTTTTTTCTTATTGAATTGTAGTATTAGAACGCTATTGCCCTCAGTTAGAGGCCTGACAGGGTTTTGTTTATTATCTCATAGACATTATTTTGTCATGTGACCGTGACGTCATCAACAGTTTTTCATGATTTACACTGGTTTAAAACGGAATTTAGAATTAAATTATAAGGAATGAGTTTAATATCATTTTTGTCTATTCAAAATAACATCAACAAGAATGTGTCCATAGTACACAGATGTCCCACTCGCACTATCATTTTGTATGCTAAGTGGACCGTAAAATGGGGTCAAAACTCTAATTTGGCATTAAATTAGAAATATCATATCATAGGGCACATGTGTAGTAAGTTTCAAGTTGATTGGACTTAAACTTCATCAAAAACTACCTTGACCAAAAACTTTAACCTGAACGGACAGACGAAAGGACAGACAGACCAGAAAACATAATGCCCCTCTACTATCGTAGGTGGGGCATAAAAATGGGAGCACACTTAAAATTTATAACCTGATACACATGTTATTCAGTGTACACCACATTTTTTATACTATTTCTTCATAAACTGAAAAAAAATTACAGTCATTTCTTAACAGGGGTGTGCAAATATTTGTTGTGAGCACTTGTCCCTGGGCAAGTAAAACTAAAAATTTTACTTGTCCGGAAAAACATTTACTTGCCCTGATGATCCCAATAAATATTGAAGTATTTCTTGTTAGCTAATATATATATATATGATTCTTACTTAGCACTATTGTGCATCACAAACGAATGAAATCCATTTGTTTATATGTGTCAAAAATTAGGAAAGTAGGAAATGGGTAAACATCAGTGGGACAGAAACCTAACAGCAAACCAACCAATGAAATGACATGTAAAGGACAATTTTGCAGCAGTTTTGGAATAAAAATTGTAGCCAGTAGGTACATAATATACTAAATTTGAGGAAAGTGATTCTTGCTTTCGTTTCTTTTTTTTTTAACTTACTCTGTGTCCTCCGTTTGCATTTAAGGTTTTCTACTGACTCATGATCCTTTTTGTCTTGCTTGCCCAACTTTTTATTAAGTATTTGTCAATCTGAATCTCGATACGAAATTTAAAGAAATGACACAACCGGTAAATGATGGATAAAACTTAATCGACGATCCAGGGTCAATGGACAAAGCAAATGCAATGTTACGCAACTCTGGTTCGCATACTTATTTTTATTTATTTTGGTAATCCATCTATTTCCAGTATCATGTAATATTTCTCGTCATGATCATTGGTGTTTTTACTTGCTGAACATTGGTTTCTTTTACATAAATTAAACATCTTTATACGTTTTGAAATTCATTTTATGTTTTTGTTGGACTTGAACTTTGTCTTGTATATTTTTTTACTTGTCCACGGGCAACCAAGACAAAAATAATTACTTGTCCAGTTGTTCAAATGTACGAGTCGGGCGAGTCGGGCATAGCATTTCCACACCCCTGCTTAAATAAAATATTGATTGAACTAGTTTCATGAATATCAAATTTACTTTTTGGGATCTAATCATCAATGAAAAAGAAGTTAAAACTAGATGTGTCAAAGCAACACGAATGGCTCGTCCCAAATAGTAGAAAAATCTGCAATTTCAATATAAACACATGTGGACACAAACATGATGGTAGTCTCACATATCAAAATTCAGCTCAAAATCTGGAGGGGAATAGTATGAATAGAGAAAAAATCTGTGTAACTGTGATTTTTAATAATTTAGCAAAGTCCAAAGCCCGTTATCTTGAGGGTTATTCACTTTTGTTGTGGAAGAAAATAACGTCTTGCTAGTTCAGATGCTTTATGATCGTAAGATAAGATACGTAACAATAACGTTACGTTACATTAACAATAGTGTGTGCGAAAGTACGGGAAACAATTACATAAGATCAAGTGCTAAAGTCTCTTGGCCTATATTCACGACATTCTGGGGGCCTCAAAATGCATAAGAAATAAAATGATTTTAAATGATAAATAATAAAAACTTTAAAGTTTATTTAGATCAGAATACCTGTTCATGTCTATGATTTGTGATATTCGCGGCGGATCACTTGGTATTTTATCGTCACTTCTGTATGTCTTTCGTCCGGTGATATTAGATAGCTGAGTGCTTATTTCCACATGTCCTGTCCACGTAGGCCATTTACGGTCGTCTGTTATCCACTTGGGTCCATTCATCCATAATTTTGAATCTTCAAATTGCGATGCAGTCAATCCACGTGTTTGTAGGTCAGCAGGATTCATTTCTGTGGGTACATATTTCCATTCAAGAGTTTCAGTTAATTCTTTAATTTCACTAACACGATTTTTGACAAACTTGTTTAACGATTTCGATGAGGTGAGCCAGTTCAGTACTATTTGGCTGTCGCTCCAAAATACTGCTCTTTTAACTCCTAGGTTTTCGATTACATCTTTTGAGAGTCGTGCTCCGACCACTGCAGCCATTAATTCAAATTTTGGTAGAGTTATCAATTTTAACGGTGCAACACGGTTCTTCGCGATAACAAGTGTCGACTCTGTGCCTTTACTCAAGTAAACTGAAGCTCCGTATGCTTTTTGACTTGCATCAATAAAAATGTGTGGAGTAGTGTCGCTGGTTTCCTCGTCATGGTTTTCAAAATAGTATCTCTGTATTTTAAGTTTCGTAGTTTTCTGTAAGATGTCATTCTTCACATTGGTCCATTCGTTTTCAATTTCTTTTGGTAGTGTCTCGTCCCATGCATATCCTTTTTTCCAAAGATCTTGAATAAGTGTTTTTGCTCTAATTGTTATCGGTCCGAGTAGTCCTAACGGGTCATATATAGCGGAAGACTGTCTCAAAAGTTCACGTTTTGTCAACTGTGTGTCCATCTTTAATTGTTTTGTTTCGGCAAAGCTGAGTGTATCTGAGTTTGCATCCCAGCGCATTCCCAATATTTTTGTCACTTTGTCTGCATCCACTACTTTTTCCGATAAGGCTAAATCTTTGAGTTTGTCGCTGTTCGACATCCATGAACGTAAATTGAAGCCTCCCTGTTTTAGCAACTCTCTGGATTCATGGAAGTATTTAATTGCGGCTTCTTCCGAGTCCATGCTGGAAAGTACATTGTCAACATATAGATCTTCTTGTAGAAGTGTTGCTACTTTGCTCTGATTCATGGATAAATGTTTCAGTAATGTTGCGTTTAAAATAAAGGGTGAACACGTTGCTCCAAAAAGAACAACCTTGAATCTGTACATAATCAACTCACTTGTTGGGTCAGTTGAATCGGACAACCAAAAGAAACGTGTGGCGTCTCGGTCATCATTGTCAAGTCTTACTTGTAAAAATGCTTTTTCTATGTCCGTTGTGATGCCATATTTTCCTAATCTGAATCTTGTAAGAATGCTTGTCAATTTATTTAAAATGGGTGGTGCTGAAGATAGGCAGTCATTAAGGCTGGGTAAATCTGGATTTCCATGGCAACTGCAGTCATATACAATCCTAATAGGGGTCGTGTTTGAATCTTTCTTAACGGAATGGTGTGGTATGTAGTGGATTCTTCCATGCTCGCGATCTATTTCTGTAATGGGTACCTTTTCTATGAAGTCTTTCATCTCCTGTTCTTTGATAATCTTGTCGTATAGATTTAACATATCTGGATCTTTAGCCAACCTATCTATAACATTCTGGGTCCTCCTTCTTGCTATATATTCATTAGTGGGTAACTCGGGATGATCTTGTTTCCATGGTAGTTTTGCGACATATTTATTTTCCTTAAATGTTATGCTAGAGTTTTGGTACTCAAGCATTAGGTGTTGTACATTTTTTGTGTTTTCATCAGAATCCGCCTCAAATCCGCTCAACTCAATTTCCCAAAATTTCTGTAAATCGTACTCCTCGGGTTTGTGCGCAACTAAGACATTCATCATCGTAGAGTTCCATTGTTGAGTGTTGATATCTGTGTTCAGTGGTCCTGGTAGCAAATAGCCTATTTTAGATTTAACAGCTGTTGGTCCGTCACCTCGAATGATTTCTTGTACTAAAGACCAGTAGTAGTCTGCTCCAACGAGAAGTGAAATGGAAAACTTTTCATCCTGCGTGACTGGGTGGGCAAGTTGTAATCCTCGTAAATAGGGCAAGCTGTTAATGTTTACCCGTTTCTTCATATGTATCGGTGCGGCAATTTTTGGAACAATAATTACTTCCATTGGAATTCTTTCTTTTCTTTCGGTCTCAATGGATAATGTTGCTTTCTCCAGGTTGCGTACATCACCTTCTTTCCCGCCAAATGCAGAAATTTGCATGCTTACTATACCAGTTGGTTTGATATGGAGTTTCTCTACTAGTTCTTGAGAAATAAATTAAATCTGGGTGCCTTCATCGAGTAGAATGTTAGTCATAACACTTTCATCATGGTACCATACGGGCGCTAAGGCGGTTTTCAATAGAATTTCGGTATGTGCTGTAACTGCAGAATGCATAGCGGCGCTCTTTGTTTCTGTGGTACTTTGTAGCTCTTCGTTGACAGGTTTTGTTACGGCTTTATTTTCATTTGAAGTGGAGTTTTCATTTAGTAAATTATTACGGCAGATGCTACTGTGATGTTTCTTACTGCAATTTCGGCAACTGTATTTTGACTTGCATTCCGAAACCTTGTGATTACCGAAACAGTTAAAGCAAACTCGTTTTTCCTTTACAATTTGGGTGCGGGCGTTTATATCGGTGATCTTTGTACATTCATTTGGGTGATGCGGGTTTTGACAAAACAAACACGGCCTTTTAGTCTTAACAGAACTATTGTTGTTACTATCTTTAAACCCTGTTGACTTCCATGTTTTATTTGTAGTTTCTGTCACGAACGATGCGGTGGGGATAATATCGGTTTCAATAGGATTGGCGTTAGCGGCCTCTTGGATACAAATTTCTTTCTTTATTGCTTTGCGTTAACTTGAAATATCCCAATCATCATTACCGTGGTCTCGAGTAATGTTTTGTCTGACAAAACATGGAAGTTTGTTGAGTATTAGTGGTATTAATAGGCTTCCGTACGATTCCTGGTATCGACCCATTCCTTCTAGTTCACGTATATTACTTTCTATTGTGTCACTGAACGATTTCAGTCCCCTAATTCCGGGCGTTGGTGCAGGCAAATTTAGCAAATTTTGCATGTATGCGTTTACTATTTTGTGTTGTTGGCCAAATCTCTCGTGTAGAATTTGTATTGCTTGATTATAGTTTGTATTAGTTATTTGCATTCCCGAAATACACTGGCTAGCTTCTCCATAAAGTTGCGATTTTAAATAATTAAATCGTTGCACGTCACTCAATGAAGGATTTTCATGTACGGAATTATTATAGGAATCCCAAAAGGCTGACCATTCCAATAGATTTCCGCCGAAAGTTGGCAAGTTGAGTTTAGGCAATTTGTTATAATGACTTGACACTGTGGAGGTGGGCATGCTTGACTGGCTTAGGCTTGTTTGCTCTGAGTTGAAAATTATCTGGTTATAATGTTCTTGCACGCTGGGGTTATTGCATATAAAATCTGATGCATTAGGGTTAAGAGCTGATTGATTTTTAGACTGACTAACACTTACTTCTTTTATGAACTTTTCAATTTTCGTGATTACAATTTGAATCTCTAACTCGTATCTATCAACTTCTTCAATTTCTTCGTGGAGGTCTTCTTCTTCTTCAATAGATTCTAAAATCTTCTCATTGAGGTCGGACAATGTCTTCTTCTTGGTTTTGATAAGCTCCATCATGGATCTGAGGTTGACAACATCTTGTTGCAGTTCTTCTGTCGGGTCTGCTTTTTCCAGTAGTTTTATTACTGCTCGTCTATGTGCGGCTCGTACTGTTTTGAGTTTCGAACTCATCTCTAGTTGTGGTTTTTCGTCACGGCACCAATATCTTGAGGGTTATTCACTTTTGTTGTGGAAGAAAATAACATCTTGCTAGTTCAGATGCTTTATGATCGTAAGATAAGATACGTAACAATAACGTTACGTTACATTAACAATAGTGTGCGCGAAAGTACGGGAAACAATTACATAAGATCAAGTGCTAAAGTCTCTTGGCCTATATTCACAACACCCGTAATTTCAGCGAAAATTAGTGGAGTGGAAAGAAACTTAATCATCAATGACAAAGAAGTTAAAACTAGATGTGTCACATGACTTTTGTGTTCCTCATTTCAAGGCGCATTAGGGGTATTGTCCCAACTGTGATTTTCAACAATTTCTCTAAGTCCAAAGCCCATAATTTTGGCAAAAATTAGAGGAGCAGAAAGAAACTTAAACTTGATCTGTAACTCATCATGGTTAACCCACATACCAAAAATCAGTCCAATATCTGAAGGCTTTTAGAAAAAAAGTCCGTACAACTGTGATTTTCAGCAATTTCTCTAAGTCCAAAGCCCGTAATTTTGGCAAAAATTAGTGGAGCGTTATGAAACTTAAACTTGATCTGTAACTCATCATGGTTAACTCATATACCTAAAATCAGCCCAATATCTGAAGGCATTTAGAAAAAAACTTTGTATAATGATTTGTTGCGGAATGACAGAATGATGGAATTTCAGAATGACAGACAAGGGTAAAACTATATGGCAATTTCAGTATGACAGACAAGGGTAAAACTATATGACTATATGGCACCGACAACTTCGTTGCGGGGCAATAAAAAAACACATTTATGTTTGGTAAAAAAATTATCCAACGGCCCACAGAAAACAACAACAAGAATGCATGGATTGTCGTGGAGGGGAATAGTATGAATAGAGAAAAAATCTGTGTAACTGTAATCTTTTATAATTTAGCAAAGTCCAAAGCCTGTAATTTCTGCGAAAATTAGTGGAGTGGAAAGAAACTTAATCATCTATGACAAAGAAGTTAAAACTAGATGTGTCAAAGCGACATGAATGGCCCCGTCCAAAAAAGTTGAAAAATCTGCAATTTCAATATAAACACATGTGGACATAAACTTGTTGGTAGTCTCTCATACCAGAAATCAGTCCAATATCTGAAAGCATTTAGAAAAAAAGTCCGTATAACTGTGATTTTCAACAATTTCTCTAAGTCCAAAGCCCGTAATTTCGGCAAAAATTAGTGGAGCAGAAAGAAACTTAAACTTGATCTGTAACTCATCATGGTTAACCCACATACCAAAAATCAGTCCAATATCTGAAGGCTTTTAGAAAAAAAGTCCGTATAACTGGGGCAATATGCGCAATTGTTTCTCCATAGGCCGTAATGGTAACGTTTTCTTCTGTTGCTCAGCCCATATCGTAAACTTGTATATGTATGATGGCTTGTTTCGAAGCTGAGACATTTTTACATATGTGGTTAAATTTTCGGGGTACGAAGTGTGATTCATTTTTCCGTAATTTAGCAAACCCCGAGTATCCTTTTGCGATGTCGCTCCTCATGGTAAAAAATCCCAATTTTAACACAATAAGTTCTTTGAAATTTTAATACTTTGAACACATTTCATAGCTCCATGGTTTTTACACATGTATTCTGTGTTCCCTTATTTTCTAAATTAACACTAATGGTTCAGCTCAGTCATTTGTTTATCATAGAAATGTGTCAAATATCACTACACAGAGATTTTTTGTTTACACTTGACTTTTGTGTTCCTTATTTCAAGGCGCATTTGGGGTATTGTCCCAACTGTGATTTTCAGCAATTTCTCTAAGTCCAAAGCCCATAATTTTGACAAAAATTAGTGGAGCAGAACGAAACTTAAACTTGATCTGTAACTCATCATGGTTAACCCACATACCAAAAATCAGTCCAATATCTGAAGGCTTTTAGAAAAAAAGTCCGTATAACTGTGATTTTCAGCAATTTCTCTAAGTCCAAAGCCCGTAATTTTGGCAAAAATTAGTGGAGCGTTATGAAACTTAAACTTGATCTGTAACTCATCATGGTTAACTCATATACCTAAAATCAGCCCAATATCTGAAGGCATTTAGAAAAAAACTCTGTATAATGATTTGTTGCGGAATGACGGAATGATGGAATTTCAGAATGACAGACAAGGGTAAAACTATATGGCAATTTCAGAATGACAGACAAGGGTAAAACTATATGACTATATGGCACCGACAACTTCGTTGCGGGGCCAAAAAAAAACTAATTTATGTTTGGTAAAAAATTTATCCAACGGCCCACAGAAAACAACTACAAGAGTGCATGGATTGTCGTGATAAGCTTATCTGTCATTTAAAATGTCCAAAAACAGGAAGTAAGTTTTGACAGATCCATAGAGCGCCCACATGTTACACCCATTTATGCAAAGCTGATGACAAAATACAAAGTCAGTAGTTCCTGAGAAATATGTGATTACATGTAAAAAACTTCATTCCACAATGACATACTGAAATGTTTAAACTATTTGCAAACAGGAAGTAAGTATGTGACAGATTTAAAAAGATTCTACACATTACAACCTGTCACGATCAAGATGCAGATCAAGTTTGAAGTCATTCTAATTATTACCACAGGTGAAACATGTGACTAAAAACGTTTTTAGTTTTTTCAAAATGTTTAAGAATTTAGTGTATGGAAAATAGGAAGAAGATCCAGAAAGAGATAACAACTCTTCACTAGTCATTCCTTTCAGTAGTAAATGAGAACACACATTATAACCTATATATAATGCTAAAGCTGCTGACAAGTATAACAGTAACATTTGTGGGAAGATACAACAAATAAATTCATAATAAACCAACGCTGACAGACGGACACAGTAAATGCAATATAGTCCTAAATGGATGGATAGATGGATTTTTTTATGTCCAAGCAGTGGTAAATTAAATTCATTTTTAGGGAACAGCATGTCATTATAAATATAAAACCTGCTTTGTACTAGACCGACATGCTAAGCCAATTTTTTATCCTGCAAGATCATAATAAAGCAGTCTGTAGGAAGACATGTCACCATTCCAGAACACATTATTCTAATTCTGAGCAGACCAGCTCTTACACCTTGAACATGTTAAAAGCCAGCACTTAGCAGAGGAGCAGTAAATACCAATTTTAAAATCTTCAGTTTGAACCGGACATGGTTCAAACCCACAAACTATTGCATTTGATATGCAGCTGGCTACCTCAAGACTGCAGAGGTATTGTTTAACAAATATAATTTGTTATTCTCATCGGATTTTGTCTAATACTTAGTCCGTTTCTGTGTGTGTTACATTTTAATGTTGTGTCGGTGTTCTCCTCTTATATTTAATAAGTTTCCCTCAATTTTGGTTTCTTACCCCGATTTTGTTTTTTGTCCATAGATTTACGAGTTTTGAACAGCAGTATACTACTGTTGCCTTTATTTATAAGCTGCTAGACAAAATATGTGAACCATTCAAAACACTTCTAATGAAATATAGAATTATCATGATACACAATGTGTACAGTTACTTACAGATTTGTGACCGTTCTGACAGGCCACATGTAAAGCTGTTTGTCCTTGAGCATCCTGTAAAGAGAAATAACCACATAACATTAGTTTTTATTTCCCAATACCATGGAACATTCTTGAAGTAATTTGAATCCTGTGACAACTCCACAATAATTCAAAAGAAAACAAACAAAAATTTTGATTCAACTCAAAATTTCATGTTTTCAGCTTTAAAATGAAGCTATAACAGTTGAATACTTCGATTTAATAGGGTTGTAAAAGCTTGATTTCAAGAGCATTTCATACAAAATGTGCTGTCTTCAACAATTCTCCACAATTCACAAATAACCATAATCATCGCTATATTACGAAATTTTACTTTGATCTTACTGACTGATAATTCCCTTTCTCAGCATAGAAGACTGATATGAAAAATTATCGCTAGAAACTAAAGGTACACATGTCCATTGTTAATGTAATTAATTAACAACATTGTCATTTGTAAAATACCAATACACAGATTATAATTGGTTATCTCAACTCAATTGCATTTCTCACTTTTCGTGAAAATCAATCTGGTTGAGATGACCAAATATAAATCAATAATTCTTAAATAGCAGAATTGTACAGGTAGCAAATAACACCAGACAAAATTAAAGAACAATCTATTTAGAACTGTAAGCAAATATTTGTAGAACATACTCACCTCAACATCCACATCTTGTGTATACATAAACAAATCGTGTAACAATTCTGTCCTTCAATTCACTGCCAACCAATGAATCTATAGGATAAAAAAAAAAAAAATGTGTATCATGATGATCATGTAAACAAATTTTATGACACTTTTTTTTTCTTCTTCCCAACCAACATAAGATTCCATACATGGAGCAGGAATGTCTACCCTGTAGAAGTATTAGTGTTCACCTGTTTGTTGTTTTTGTTGATTTTTTTTTGTGCAATCCTTCATTTTATTTTGTATAGTCAAAACTGTATATAATTGCCAACCTTTGGAGAAGAGAAAACTGACCTTATTTGATAGCTGACCTTTGAATAATCACCGGATTTTGTTTTCTTTACGCATGTACCTCATTTGCTCAAGTTAAAGATACGACCATACAAATATCTGTCAATTTCCCTTTTTCTGAATGTGCATGGTTCTTGTTATCTTTTAAAGATATCTATATATAAAGGTGGACCAAATGTAAGAATTGCAATTTTACTGTCTTTTTTAAGTATAAATAGTCAATATTTCAAAAATAGTCAGCGACCAACGTCTTTGAAATATAAAGAAACATCAACAACTATCTATCAACACTAAAAGAACGCTTGCTTTAAGTTAAACTTAACTTCCAGGACCAAGCAACCTTTTTCCTCAACATGGAAAAACAGAACTTTACATTTATTTATTTACGTTTTTTGATTGAGTTAAGCCTGCCAATTGATATTTTATCGTGTGTGTTTTCTACATGTATATTGTGATGTTATGCTATTGTTTCAGAAAAAGGGAGAAGGTTTGGATCCATTAAAACGTGTAATCCCGCTGCAGATGTTTGCACCTGTATATTTTTGTCCATCTTATGAGTTAAGCCTTTTTCAACTGATTTTTATAGTTCGTTCTTATGTTTTACTGTTATACCACTGTCCAAGATTAGGGGGAGGGTTGGGATCCCGCTAACATGTTTAACCCCGCCACATTATTTAAGTATGTGCCTGTACCAAATCAGGAGCCTGTATATTCAGTGGTTGTCGTTTGTTTATGTGTTACATATTTGTTTTTCGTTCAATTTTACATAAATAAGGCCGTTAGTTTTCTTGTTTGAATTGTTTTACATTGTCTTATCGGGGCCTTTTATAGCTGACTATGCGGTATGGGTTTTGCTCATTGTTGAAGGCCGTACGGTGACCTATAGTTGTTAATGTCTGTGTCATTTTGGTCTTTTGTGGATATCATACCACATCTTCTTTTTTATAAGTCAGGAATCTGATGTACAGTAAGTGTTGTTTGTTTATGTAATTTATACGTGTCTCTCGTTTCTCGTTTTTTTTATAAAGATTAAACCGTTGGTTTTCCCGTTTGAATGGTTTTACACTAGTAATTTTGGGGCCCTTTATAGCTTGTTCAGTGTGAGCCAAGGCTCCGTGTTGAAGGCCGTACATTGGACATCCTGCATAATTAGCGCCTTGATATAAACCAATATTTGAATCTTTTAACTGTCTTAAGAGGTCTTCGATAAGAAAGATAAGGTCGGCGAAATAAAAACAACACGAAATCAAAATTTTTATTTTTCACTTTTAGACAAAATTGAATCGGCGGACTAGATTGTCTATCAAGTTTTAATTCAGGAATGCAGATATTTAATGTGAATTTTCATTCATAGAACTAATTAATAAGAATTTAACTTATGAATACTTTTTTTTACAAGTGTAGATTATGTATTTCGTAATGTTTATAAATTGGTATATTAAGGGAAGGTAACTCTAAAACAGTGCATTTTCAGAAGGAATTTACAAAGATTTTTCCTATTTTGTTTTTTATAGACGGACAAAAAAAACGTACAATGACCATTTCTTTCATTTTAATATTCTACATGTTCTAAAGCATAGTCTGAAATCTATCTTTTCCCAATTTATATTACGATTCTATCATTTTGTTTATTTTTCTAATCACATAATGGTGTTTTCCTGTATAGTCAATGCAAAATGTGTCATTTAGTCAAAACCTGTAGCTTGAAAAATTTCGCGGTGACATATCGTTTTTATTCTTTTTTGTTTTACATATATCAATATATACTACATTTTGACAAAGTATGAACAATTCCTATCATTTTAACTTTAAACTCCCATACCACCTTTAAAGATAAAAAATCAATAGCCACTCAAGTATATAAAACATATTCAACCTTTTTAGTTCAATTTAAAGTATGATGAATTTATAATGATAACAAAACCGTTACTTCCTGGTACACCAACAAACTACGCGGCAAAATGTCAAACACTTTGAGATTATCTTTTTGTATAAAGGTGAGTACTATAATTGTTTATAAATGAGATGCAAACGGACAGTAAATTGATTCAGTACGAAGGACTCTGTAATGAGTTGCAGGATAATCGCAAACTAATTGTGTATAATTAGCATGATTATAGATAATTTATGTTTATCGTTTATTTTTAAAAAGATAAGGAGTTCAATACATTTATATTTTTAAAGGACGTATTTACAATATTTGTACATTTTACGAAATGAACTACTTTTATTTGAAGGAGCTGAAACTAGAACGAACTTTTATTCTTATTTTGTAAAGTGTACAACATGTAAACACATACATTTTATATTCTCATACAATGTACAGAAATTGTTTTTACCTGCAATTTAAAAAAAATCAATATATTTTTTAATAAATAAACACAACCCTTGCGAAGATAGCGAAGAGGGTCCCAAACGAATTTTCTGAATTTCAGAACATATATGCGTTCCTTCGACATGTTCTACAACATGCATAGGCATATTTAACGTTCGATATCTAGCATACAATCATTAATGAATATACAACAAGAAAAATGCCTACTGAAATTGACACAAGGTTTAACTTTGATTGCA